>JAVSBS010007101.1:16263-26562 GCA_033124195.1 Coracias cyanogaster | reverse complement strand
CCCCATCCCTGGAGGGGTTTCCAAGCCCTGGAGATGTGGTGCTGAGGGACACGGGCTAGCGGTGCCCTGGCAGTGCTGGGCCAACAGTTGAGCTCAATAATCCTAAAAGTCTTTTCCAACCAAAATAATTCTATAACTGTGTGTAAAGCACGTTCAGGGTGCCCCAAAGGGACGGGACACCTCATGCTCATGAATAGACTCACCCTCGTGATTCCATACTTGGTGTCCCAGCCTCTCTCTTCCATCGGCACGGGCCAGTTGTGAAACACCCATCGCAAATCCCAGCTGGGGGTGTCCGGAGGTCCAGGGGCTGTGATGGGATCTCTGCCAGGCTGGTTTGCAGGGAGTTGTGGTAGCTCGGAGGAAATCAGCGGTGCAGTTGATCCCACATTCCCAGGACTTGTTTTCCTTCTCCCCCAGGCTCCAGGAGGTAGGGCCAGGTGTTAAGGAATGTGGAAATTCACTGCAAGTTGGGCTGTGACCAAAACGTGTCAGAAACCAAAAAACCCCCCCTCCTTGACCAGTTCCTTTACAGAAGCACCGCTGAGCAACCAAGGTCAGATCTAAACCAGTCTGGCTCCTTCAGAGGGTTTTGGCCCCATGTGCTTAAAAATCATGGCACTGTGAGCACCTGGAAAGGTGCCTGTGTTCTCTCAAAGCAACCTCCAAACCAGTCTGGAGCCTCCAGAGAGGCAGGACCTTCTAGGAAGGGTGGGAATCCCAGTGCAGGGCAAAGTGGAGCAGAGAAGCTCCTCCAGTCCCCAGGAGCTGGGGAAGGGGGACCCTGGCACATGATGCCACTAACAATGGCCTGCTGAGCTTTAAAGGGATCCGGAGCTTTCATGCGGTGTCAGGTAAAGGTCCCACCTATCACCCTCTTTTGAAGAACTTGATGAAACTTCTGGGTCCGAGGTTAAGCCCCGCTGGGGCGGTGAAAGCCAAAGCGGAGTTTCAACGTCTAAAGTCCTTCCTCGGGGAGGGCTAACGCAATGCTGGTGGTGGCAATGTCCTGGGCTGATGAGGAGAACCATCGGGAAGCAGCTGAGGTGTGGGATGACTCCTCCTCCTCCTCCTCCTCCTCACTGGCTTCAGGGTGCTTTTGGAGACCAGGTGAGCTCAGATGACAAGGTTTCAGTGGGACCACTGTAATTTAGAGTGGGGAGAAACCAGCATTAAAATGATAAGCAACAAAGTTGGTACTGAATGGATTGCTTGAGTCCATGTTCTCATGGCCTGAGAGGACAGAAAGGAAACAGAGCAGCAGGTAGACAAGGGTGGGAGTGTGAACCCCACCACTCATGGGAGGAATCTGTGACATTAGTGGCCAAAGAGCGATCAAAAAGGAAATTACACATCACCCTCTCACCTTCCCCCCTCCTTCTTGCCAGAGGATGTGAAGTTAATCGAGGGAAGGCTCCTGTGCAGCACACCAGAGACCCAGCCGGGGGCTTCTGGGGGTTTTTTCTTCAACCACACTGAGACAGGGCTCTTCAGACCTCTAGGAAGCCCTTTGGCAGAGCAGAAATATTTGAGGCTAGACATCTCTATTTTCAGCTTTCAAAAAACCAGTCAAGGAGGAATTTGTAACTTCCCTCAGATCATGGGGGGTTTTCTGACTTTCAGGGTCACACACACGTTTTCTGCCATCCCTTTTTATCACGTTTTCTGCCATCCCTTTTTTATCTGACATCTGTAAGGCATTTGTTTCAGAGTCGCACCCCCAGGAGATCACCGCCTCGGGGCGGGGTTGCTCTGGATGCTGCTGACCTTCACCAGCTACGCAAAGGACACTTCCTTCCTAGCCAAAGGATCCATCAGCTGTCCACAGAACAATGCTGGTGTGGAGAAGGCTGCCGGAGCCCTTCGGATGAGGAACCAGCGCCTGGGCTTGGCCTCCTTCCAGGCTCCCCACGCATGAGCAGACGCTTTGATGGCAAGCCCCTTCCAAGGGGACCGCAGCCAAGCTGCTCCACGGCATCCTGATGCCTGATTCGCAACGCTTTCCATGAGCATCAGGCAGCAAACCACCTCCGAAGTTCCGTGCTCGGGTTGAGTCTTTATGTGAGACGTGGGCTGAGGGTATTCCCAAGCGAGCAGATGATTAATCCGAGTTTTCTACGAGCTTGGAGATGGAACGCTGCGCTGGCACGCGGAGCCTGCTGCTGCTGTTAGATACAGCCCCACATTTTCACGGTTCCTGTGAGTTTTACAGCCTGTGCCTACTGAGAAATTGAGGCCCACGATGGCTGCTGTAGCGCAGGACCAAAATCTATGTGCCCATTTGAATTAACTTGTTCTAAACCCAACCCCCTGAAGAAAAAAAAAACTATCCTTTTTCTGCCTGCCTCGGATTTTGAAGCAGGACAACAGCGCAGGGCCATACAGCTTATGGACAAAGATGATTAGGAGATGTCTGGGTGACAATTTATAGCTAGATCTGTCTCCAAGAGACGTAGATGGATATAACTATCCTGCACTCATGCTACCTATTTGCAACCAAACTGGCGCGAGGAACCAGCGGCTGGCAGCACACCAGGTCCTTTGTGGAAGTTGCCAGGTCTAATCCCTGGTGCCTGGGGCTGTAGATGTCCCAGGCAGCTCATTCTCCATCTCTGGAGAGATTCCAAAGGCGCCTGGCCGTGATCCTGGGCACCCAGCTGTGGGTGAGCTGCTGGAGCAGGGGCTTGGACCAGATGATCTCCAGAGGTCCCTTCCAGCCCCCACCGCACTGGGACGCTCTGTCGTTTCCCGCAGGAGCCTGCACTACACCCGCCGCTCTGCAATGCCCAGGGAACGTGCTCTGGTGTGTTTTAGCAGAAAGCAATAAAGGGCCTCAGCGCTAGAATATAAACAGTGCGAACAATTTATAAGGCAGAAGTACCCGGGCTGGAGCCTGGCCTGGTCCTTGCAGGAGCAAACGCATCTCCGGGTAGTGCCGCAGCATCCCCCAACCCTTGCCTCTGAATCGCACGGGGTTTTTTAAGAGGTTTTCAAGAAATGTGCAATTTATCTGCACCAGCTGGGTGCCTTCTCCCAGGAGGAGGATGCACAGGGCTGTAGGGTCAATAGAAGGATGGCAGAGGGAGGGATGGAGCGGGCCCTGGGGCAGCTGCCAGCGGAGAAGCCGGGCTCAAGCTGGGGGCCAGGCTGCTGAAAGGGACACTCTGGAGGTGGAGAGGCCAAGCCTCAGCCTCTGCCTTCCAAAAAGGTTGCAGGAAGGTGGCAGGGCAGGGTTGGGAGATGTTGTTCCCCCCTGGGAACCTCTGCATCCCTCCTGCTGCCCCCAGATTGCTGGGGCAGGCTGGCTGCCCACCGTGCAGCCAGGCTTTGGGCATCCCCTGTCCTCAGGGTCAGCCAGAAATGGGTCCTGACTTGGATGTTCTGCTCCTGTTGCAGTAAATGACTTGGCCCTGCAGCACCAGTGTGGTGGTGGCTGCCCCGTCCCTGGAGCCATCCCAGGTGAGGTTGGCCGGGGCTCTGAGCAACCTGCTCTAGTTGCAGATGTCCCTGTTCCCTGCAGGGGGGTTGGATGAGATGAGCTTTAAAGGTCCCTTCCCACCCAAACTACGATTCTATGCTGTGGGTCCTGCTCACAAGTGGGTAAACTGAGGCAGGGAAGGGTCACCTGGCAGGGCATGCCTTGGGGAGGTGAGAGGAGCTGTGGAGAATCACCAAGATCCCAAACAGGGGCCCAGGAAGAGCAAAATTCCCGGAACCCCGAGCTGCAGCGGTTCTGTCTCCCCAGGGAAGACCAGAGCCGGGTGCCAAGTGCTCGGCTGCTCCGGGGCAGAGAACACCCTTCACCTTCCTCTCCTGTTTCTCCAGGTGCCACCAGCGCTGGTGGAGACCCTGGTCTCCCTTCGCCATCACTCCATGGAGCCAAACACTTTTGATAGCCGCAGAGTTGCACCAAAATAACGCCGGCAGCTGTGGGGGTTTTCCTACCCCAGCTCAAAAGACTATGGAATAGTTTGTTTTCTCTGCTTTCTACTAAAAAGAGCTTTTTATCAGGGCAAGAACTCGCCGGGAGAATTTTCCAGCTCTGTTTCCCTGCCTCTTTATCAGCCCATTAACACAAGCAGCACGGTGACCTGTTTACCCAACATCCGTGGCCTTTGGCGATGCCGGGCTGGCAGCAGCTCAGACCACATCCTGCATCATCCATCATCGGCCTCCCTGGCTCGCTGGACTTGGAGTGGACTTGCCAGATGCAGCCAGAGCGTCCACCCCGCTCTTCTGAGCATGTCCTAGGAGAAGCTCTCTGACAAACAGATGTTTCCAAGCGCTCTTTCACATGGGAAAATTGGGAAATACATATTTTTACTGCACCCTTGCTATTTCATCCAGCCACGTGGATCTCCAGGGATGGAGACGTACTTAAGGAAAATATTCATTTCTAAAAGCTTCTAGCACTTTTTTTTCCACAAAGCTCTCTTGGCTTAGCCAGCCTGGCAATGCACGCTCGCATTTGTTTTGCGGCAACTAGCGAGATTTGCTAATTACAGCCCTGCGTATTTAAAGACAATTGATCTTCCTTTGTAGCAGAAAACTATTTCCTCTCCTGCCCATTCTCTTCATCTTCCCCAGAAGCAAAGCCAGGCTGCCACTGCCAGCAATGCGCCAGGCTCCTTTATTAAATCACTCTTTTCTTCCCCGGTTTTGCATTTCCCGTTCCCTGTTAGGACTGGACGTGATTCGCTTCTCATCTTGTCAGCAGCTCCCTCCGCAGCAGCTCCTGCATCTCTTCTGGCCGCGGGAAGGGGGTGGGCTGGGAGAGCCTTGGATCGCTGACGCTCCGTTTTGGCACGTGTAAAAACCGCTGGAGATTGGGAAGTTCAGAGCCGTGGATGTCACTGCGGGCCTCGCCTGTGCAGCCAGCCCGGTACCAAAGGGAGGAGCAAAAAGGCAAAATTTCTGTTCACGTACGTGTGACAAGCTCTTCAAATAAAATAAATTCATATGCCCCAAATGTCCCAGGCTGCGTCAAGCCCAAAGAACGTGGATGTTCAACTCCTTCTCCGCAA
Source organism: Coracias cyanogaster (assembly GCA_033124195.1). Lineage (NCBI taxonomy): Eukaryota > Metazoa > Chordata > Aves > Coraciiformes > Coraciidae > Coracias > Coracias cyanogaster. The sequence goes on along the minus strand of JAVSBS010007101.1, from coordinate 21,538 downwards.
GCTTTTCCCATTTACGTGTTCCTCGGCCACGTGGCAGCCGAAAACGGAGAGTGAGTTGGTGTGGGGCAGGAGAGCGCACAAGGAAACGTCCCCGGCGCTCAGTACTGGGGGTGTTTCTGATGAAGTTCCTGGGATCAAAACCTCTCCCAAGTTTGGGCTGGGGTCATCTGACAACAAACACAAGCATCCACTTGACCTTGTCCGAGTTTTGAGTCTCTCATGGGCAGCACAGATAGAACAGAAGCCGTCAGGACTCTTCTCTGCAACGCCGGGACGTCCAGGCGAACAGACTCGCGCTCAGAGACGCTAACAACTCAGACATGCAGGAAATCCTCTTCAACCCCTCTGACTACGCATAAAACTAGAGCTAACTTTGTACGGATGATGGATGCTGGCTTGCAGCTCTCCAGGGCCAAATCCTGACCTGAACGTACCCAACCCACGGCTGGGCGGGACTCGGGGCCTCCTGGGACAGACGGGGCTGGGGACTGAGGAATGCTCTGTGGTACCAGAAAGTCACTTCATTCAGGAAAGGGAAAAAACCCACATCCCACCTTTCCTCCGTACGTCAGGCAAGATCTCTTTTACCATCTGGGCTCCAGATGAGAGCTCTGATCACGTCCCCTCCGGCGCAGGGAAGGCTCCAGCTCAGCCCTCCTCCTTCTAGCGCGTGCTCAAAACTGCCTCTGATCTGCTGTCACCAGCTCCATGTTTCTGCTTCGAGACAGAAACCCTGTTCCCATAAAAAACCCAATGCGGCTGTAGTTCCAGCAACATTTTTTCAAGTCAGAAGCAGGCGTTCCCTGGCCTGGTGGAAGCCAGCGGGCCGAGGCGCGTTCCCCACCCGGGTTCTGGCCGCAGACCTGGCTTCCCACCCAACACGGCCCTCGGCTGCTCCATCCGCTCAGGTCCTCGCGGCAGGGCACTGAGGAAACAAAGCAGCAGAAACAGCACCCAGCAAACCCCGCCTGCGTTACCGCTACACAGACACAAGTAAAGCCATTCCTCTGCCTGTAAACCGCAATAAGTGTTGCAAAAGTATAAAAAAACCCACCAAAACCAACCAACCTGGTGATTTCTCCTGCCCTCATTTATAGCCAAGTGTGGGAAACCCACCCACTATTTCGACCAAGCTTTTAGGAAAATGTTCTGTGCTGCAGATCTCCCTGGGAAGGAACCACCAGCAAAGCACTGACTAAGATTCCTCCTAGCTCACGGTGCTTCCAAAGGTTTTGGGAAGAGGGACAGCTTTCCGAGAGGCTTTGCTCTGAGGAGAGGCAGAGCAGGGAGCCCGCGTGCCCTGGGTGCCTGTGGACTCTCTCCCCCCAGAAGAACCACGTGGGCTTTTACCGAGTCAGAAAAAGCCACCACAACCCAAACACGGGTTCCGAGGCACTGCTCTCATCCCGACAGTCACCGAGAGAGGGCACAGATTTTATTTTGTGCCACATCTCCACGTTTGGATAGAAAATCCAGGCTTGTCCAAGCTTTTATCAAGGCAGAGGTGGGACAGCGTGGCTGGAGAACGGCCTTAGCGAGGGACCCGAGCTGGAATGGTGTCCCTCAACGCAATGGGAAAAGCCCTGTTGCAGCACCAGCGTGTCCATGGCCTCGCTCACCAGAGAAGACCGTGACACCCACACCAAGCACCAGAACTTCTACACCACAGCGTCTTGCAGCACATTTTGGTGCCTCCTTCACCCCAGCATCTGAGATCCTCTCTCACAAAACCCACGGCACTGGAAAAGCACGCAGGGACCTGGCAGGGCTTTGCCAGTGTTTGTTTTTCCAGGATCAATGGCTGAAGTCTGGGCTTTTTGGAAACTGAACTATTTTGGGGCATAAAGTGCGCCAATAATCCTTTTTTAAATTTTCTATTACTTAAAGTAGAAATCTGATAGAGACAGGATTCGTGCCGTGGCATCTTCAGTCACCTTCAGCGACAGGATGCAGAGAACGCCCCTTCCATCCATGGATCCACTTCTTGGAGCAGCTTGTCCTGGGTCTATCCCCCGGGGCCGAGCAAACCTCCCACGTCCTCTTCATCCGGTGGCTTCCCAGAGTCAGGACAGCGGCTCCACACCCATGAAATGTGTGACGAACCCAGCGCACCTCCCCTGACCACCCATCGGTGCTCTTCCTCCCCCCTTCCCACGTGTCCCCTCCCAGATTTAAAGCCGTTAAACCACGCAGCTCCTCAAGGACACACAATCTGTGATAACCCTTCCTACCACATACCCAAGAAGAGCATGAAAAGTAAAATTACCGAGCAGAGCTGATTTGCTCTAGCTCAGACCAGGGCCCAGTCCACGGCCTGTGTGTCAGTGTCCGTCCCGCTGAGGCACAAACCCGTGAGTCACGGTGAGGACAAGTGGGAACTGTGCTCCAGAGCGGGTCAACCTCGTAAGGAACGTCAGGAGAGCGGCACGACCCCTGAGTGGGCACCTCCACCGCGGCCCAGCTCCCACTTACCGGGGGGATCGGGCTCCCTCAGATTTTCTGCACCACCCTCCACTTTTCCGCCACCTTTTTCATATCCTCTAGACCACACTGGACTTCGGCTTAGCCTGAACACACGGGCGTGACTTGTAGTTGGGCACTTCTCACAACATCTTTCTTCAGCCTTGCAGATTTTAAACAGTTTTTTTTTATTTAAAGCAAACACATCACCTTTCCCCCAAAGAAAAACTGTTAAAATAGTTCCACAGGATGTGTTAAAACTTTTATACAGGGGGAAAAAAAAACCGCGCAGGCCTCTGCTGTGCTACAGATTTCTCTGTAAAGGATCTCTTTCACAGTCCTTTCAGCAGCAGCTGAACAGGAGTTTTTATGAATTTACAACAACATATATGTCAGGGCAGACACTGGAATTTAAATTATTTTAACTCCAACTAAAGGCCTGTGTCTCCATGTCTGAATGCATTCCTTTGTGGCCGAGGTTTCTGGAGTCTTAAAACGGGCACAGCCCGTATCTTCATGAAAAACGCTCCATTTTTCAGTCACTCTTGTGTCAAATGACTGCCGGGGAGACATTCCACAGGAGCGTGGTCCAGGAGGAAAGAGGAAGCAGAAGAGTTTTGTGGCAGCAGCAGGGACGTGCCGAGCGCCAGCTGCTCGCTGAGCCTGGCTTCCATCATCTCCAGATCTTTGGTACCAAGAACGCCTAGAACCAAAACAAACACCGGCATCGCTCGGCTCACGCTCACACAGCAGCGCGACCAGCCCTGAGCTGAGCTGCTCAGGGCCGACTGAACCTATTTACTGTTACATGGGGGATTTTTGTTGCTTTCTTTTCAATCTAACAGCGCGGCCGGGCCGGAGGGCTCACGCAGACCCTGTCTTTGCCTGGCTGGTTGGCACTGCCGCCTGCACAACTGCCCCCACGGCTCAGAAATAGCTGGCTTACCGCACCACTTAGCTTAACGGCTGGTAAAGACAAGACAGCCGTGCGCAATGAGCCCCGTCACCGTCTCTTTGGAAACCCTTTTTCAAGCGTTTGCTAAGTACAATAAACGTTTCCGTGTGGATAGAGCAGCGTACAAATAAAACGGGTGGAACGAGGCGGGAGAAGAACTTTGTTTCACGGCAACGTGATGGCTGTTTCCATTTAGTGAAGCCCTCAGGAAAAAGAAATAAAGGCATAGAAAGCATTTCCATTCAAGTTTAGGACCGAGGCACTAGAGGAAGGAGGAGTAAAGGCAGAAAGCACGCTGCCTGCCTGCCCCGCTGCCGCATTTCTAGCAGCAGACTCATCCCACTCCCGAATCTCCCGAAAGTCTCCGGGATGGCTCACGCGTGGGAAGGAACTTCCACTCTGCTCTGAGCAGAAACAACCGCCAGCGCTCTGCGAAGCTGAGCCTCTCGCGTCTGAGCCAGCAGAAACATGCCAGCGAGGGGGAGGATCCTGGCTAGAGCAGGGCTCGGCTGCAGAACCTGACCTTTCCCTTGGCTTGGCTCCAACACGTATGTGAAACGCATCAAAGCGCCTTGTCCCGGCTACCTGTGCTGCACGAGGCCGGCGCTAAAGAAATCCTTCTTTAAATTCACACGCTGTAGCAACATTTTCTCACACCTCAAGGTGTTCGTTAATGCGGGGTGCCCACCCAGGAGCTGCAGGGAGCAGAGCCTGGCTGCAGCACACCGGACGTTTGGTGTAGCACAGTCGTTTTCATCCTGGAATCCTCTGCACGCCTCTGCCCTTAGCCAGCTCTCCAAGAGGATACATCCCTGAGGCTGACATGAAAATTCACGTGCTTTATAGCGTCTACATTCTGTTACAGTCACTCAGCAGTTCTGCGTTTCCTTCTCATTCCCCCAGAGAACGGGGATGAACAGCACCTCACCCCGACCCGGTACGAAGCTTCATTGCTCCACGCTGAAACCAAGATCGAGCAGCAACCCCATTTTAATGGCATTTCTTCCCCACCGTGACGTGAGCTTGAAATAAGCACAACCGGTGTTTTTGAACTGGTTTCCTCTCGAAAGACCCCGGTTCCCTTTGGGAGGGCAGCGGAGCCTTTGCTACTCTTGCACTAAGAAGTTGATGAGGGCGGTTCGGGGAGACAGAAAAGCCTTTTTAATGGTGCGTCCCTGGAGGTGCTCGACTCCAAGTTCACTTTGAAGAACTAGCTCCTGGACTTCTTCAAAATTGCGGGCTGCCTGCTGGGGCACAAGGACTTTGCCACAAGCTTTGTTATTGATCTGAAAGAGACACGAAAACAAGAAAAAACAGAAGTTACTAGAGCGATTTGTACAATTTCATTTCCTGAATCCATCTTGTTACACGGGGAGGGACACGCGTCCAACTCTTTTCTCCAACACCAAACTAAGTAGAGGATAAAATTCGCCATAGCTCCTGTCCATCTGCCATAGCCCAAGAGAATGAAACTCCAGCTCATGATCCCCAAGGCAAATTGAAGCCGTGGCCATAGGAAGTCTCTGTTCAGTCTTACTCAAGACAAACTGTGAAAGAAGTAGATGAGACTCGGGTCCTTTCTCCCTTTGAGGAAGGAAGCTGCTGCGCTTTTTTTTTTTGCCATTTTAGACTATTTTGGTTCTAGAGGGAACTAGAGAGGTTATGAAGGATAGAATCATAGAATCATTATGGTTGGAAAGGACCACCGGGATCATCAAGCCCAACCTTCATCCCAACACCTCTCTAGCCACTAGACCATTGCCTCAAGCGCTACATCTACTCATTTTTCAAACACCTCCAGGGATGGTGACTCCACCACCTCCCTGGGCAGCCTGTTCCAGTGCCCAACCACTCTCTCAG
>JAVSBS010007101.1:0-15466 GCA_033124195.1 Coracias cyanogaster | reverse complement strand
AGAGTCATAGCAGAGAGCTTTCCTTTGTTTGGGAGTCAGTATAATTTGGACACAGTGTCTGGAATACGCACTGACTGCAGAGCAAAAGAAAACACCAGCTATCAGCCCGCAGCTGCAAAGAGTTCCGCAGCACCCGGGCAAGGCGAGGAACGCTGCTCAGAAGGGCGAGCGCAGGATGAAACACACGCTATATGCCGGTCGGATTTTCCACGGCATTAACAATATACATTATACATTACAGTTTAAAATACTCAACTTTTTAGTAAGATTTAGATTAACAGGTAGCCCTATCGCGGCGGCCAAGGATGCGGTGAGCTGGGTGCTTTAGGTTAATTTTGGGCAGATGTGACGCCAGCACAGGCAGGAAATCACGAAGTGTTTTGCGTCAGGAAAAAAGGAACCCACCGCGTCCCGGCAGGCACAGCCCTGGCAGCTGGAGGCGGTGGGGCGCCTGGAGAAGAGCAGGGTTGTGGCCCACAGACGCCGTGGCCTCGTGAAGAGGCACTGTCTCTTTGCGACCAACCCATTCCTCCCTGAGCCGAGTGGTTCTGGCTTTAACAAGGGCAATTTATTTTATGGCCGTACAAAAACCCGACAGTGTCCACCAGGCTTTTAAATAGTCACACTGCTGGTGGTTCCTCCCTGCTCCTCTGTACTTCCCTGCTGCCTCTTCTGACAGTAGAAAGCCAGGCTCACCCCCCAGACACTCTTTTCAGGAATTATTCCCAGTTGGAAGAAGGAACTTGTCTCTCTGGTCTTCCAGCCCCTTTGCTTTCTCAGAACTAAGGAAGGTGTTGATGTACATCATGTTCTTCCATGAACATACAGCTGAGAACACGGGGGTTCCTCTTTCTCTTATTACAAGGCTTCTACACAAGGCTACAGCTTTGACAAAGTCAACCAGGAAAAGAAACAAAAATTATTTTCATAATAGTTAAAACAAAATTCGCTTATTTTTCTGCTTTCTCCTCAAGCAGGAAGTTTTACCATCAGCAGAAAGGTACCAGTGAAACGTTTTGGTGCTTTCACATTCAGCTGCATACCCTGAAAAACACCGAGTTCAGAGTCTTCCCTGTATTGCCCAAGTGTTCACTTTAAAGATATTTAATAACATGTTTGCTTTAACCACAACTGCAAAGAAGTTTCTGTAATGACATAATTCCTCATTCATGACTTCCTTACACACTGAACACTGGAATTTAGGATGTTTGCTGGCTGTGCTTGAAGTTGAAGGTTTACTTTGAGCTTGAGCAAAGCGATTATACCTCAGTGGAGATGGTGGTGGGTATACGACCTTTTTACTGGTGTAAGGAACTGCTCACCACTGAAAGCAAGCATGCAGAAATGTTGTCATCCTCTGAGCTCACCACTGAAAATCAACACAAACGCTCTTACCAGCACAGACATCTCCACCACATCTGCGGGCTGAAGGTACTCGGGGTCCACCTTGGGCCAGGACTGCTGCAGCACGTCAACGTCCCACTGATGATGAGGACAAAGTTTATTCGGCACGTGTGCCAAACCTGGAAGGTGAAACCAGTCAGGGCTTCAGCTGTACTGTAACCAGAACGTTCCATCTGTGGAATTTTTTTGGTAAATAAGATCAGAATAATCGGTTGGCTTTAAGAGCAAGCCCTGTAGGAGGAAAGGGCATCGTTCAGATGAGCTCAGAGCACACGAAACAAAGGTACAGGTCGCTGCCCTAAAACCACCCTAAACCTGCCCTAAACCCGCCCCATCTCCTTTTATTAAATAGGCTCAGCCCTCCCCAATTCACTCCTGGCTCAAGCAACAGGAGAACTGGATGCGACTCATTCTGAGCTGCATTCTTTAACTGAATAAAAGCTTCCGAGTGGGATTTCTGTTGCTGTAGGACAACACAAAAAGATTTCACGTAACGAGAGGCTGTCAAATACGATCCACACTGATGATGACTGCTTGTGATTCTCACAAAGCCAGGGATCTTTAAATTAAAAACATTCCCTGTGTATGAAGAGGAATACAGACCAGAAAAGCTTTTTCTGAGCACGTGCTTCATTCAGAACTGCAAGATGTATGTGAAATCTCAGCTGGTTTAGGGAAGCTCCAGCAAGAGCATAGACAAAACCCATCCACACGGGTTCTCCATAGACAAAACCCATCCACACGGGTTCTCCATAGACAAAACCCATCCACACAAGATTCACTGCTGGGACTGAGGTACCTGAAGATGTTTAAGACGCAGCTCAAGGGCAGAGCAGGAGGAAAAGCAGTGCATGGATTTACCTCGCTGGGCCGTTTAGCCCAGCACAGCGAGTGACAGCAGACAGGGACACAGAGGACGTCGCTTCCTCCAGAAAAGTCCACCACCTTTTTGTCAGCGTTTTTGTGGACAAAGCGCTTTGGTGGAACCACCCACGGCTTTGCTGTCTGCTGAATGATCCAGAACAGGGACCTGCTTCTTCTAATGGCAAGCAGAACGGACACATTTCCCAAGAGAAACAACTAAGCCACGATCTTGTCAGGTAAATAATTGATTCAAACACTTCAAGGGATCTGGTTTAGTGCATTTTTTTTTTTTTCCCTCTTGCAGCAGTGGAAACTGAAAGAGCAGAAGATAGGAACTCAAGCAGGAAAAAAGAAAGAAAAAAATATCATCTTTGCTTTGGTGACTCATTCTCACGTTGACTCTAAAGACCACAGCTGCTCGATTCTTCCCTTTTCGGCTTTTGAACCTCCAGATGAGCTCATTTCTCCCAACTGATCACATGCCTTGTGGCAGGCACATACATACTGGCCACTCCTCATCTTCCTGTTGAAGTGGATTCTTCACATTATTTAAAAACCACTTTCTGATCGAAGTCAAGAGCTTCTACCTATGAAAGCAGCACCAGGGTCAGTTTTATTCCCCGTGGAGGCTGCCAGTCCTAAGAAACCTGCTAATAAATAAAAAATAACACATTCTGAAGCTGATAAAGTGTGACTAAGCGCAATGTCCATCTTTTGATTTGTTTTCTTGCTACAAAATGAGCTATGAGCTCACCCATATCAAAACAAAAAGTGCAAAACTCAACAAAACTAGCTTGAGAAAAAAAAAGAAAGAGTTTGACAGGAAACCAAAATGAAGGTTTTCATTACGTTGCCTGTTTTGCTTCCTGCCTTAATTCACATTTTGTGAGCTGCAGAACACAGCAAACGTGATGGTTCGGGTGGCATTTTCAAAGTGCAATGCACACAAGACCAGAAGCTTCACGACCAGGACCCAGAGCGGTGGTGGTCTGCCTGTCGGGACCAGGCAGAGCTCTCCTCCAGCCGCCCCATGGGACTCTGGGACACTACACAAAAGCACCGAGAAGTTAAAATTGGACCATTTCACAGACTTACTGTGAAAACACTAAAAACCCGTTTTACTTGTACAGGAAAGTGCCTAGTGAAGCGCACTTTAGGAAGGAGCATGTGTTTTGCTTTCTATGTTCTTTAATGTATTTTGGTTTTATGGTTGTGGTTTAACCCCAGCCAGCCAACAATCACAACAAATAACAGTCATTAAAAGGACTATAACAAAGAGAGGGAGAAATAAAACCCAAGATGCACAGTGCAATCACTCACCACCCCGCCGAGCAATGCGCCAGCGCGACCCCTCCTCCCAGCCAACACCCCCCAGTTTCTATACTGGGCATGATGTCCTGTGGCCATACTAAACCCAGAACAAGGTTTCCTTGACCAGTAACTCACGGTGTTGGAGCTGAGGCTAAAACACTGAGTTAAACATATTATATGACTATAAATGAGTTGAGGGAAGGAGGGGACAGGACCAGTCTAACCATGTTTTGGCTCACGGCAGTGTTTTATTAGCATTACATGAGTATTTCAGAAGCGTAATGCTCCCTGCCAAGGTGCTGCTGGCTGAGGAAGAGAAGATTTCTCATTTTAAAGAGATTTAAGGAGGAAAATGGGGGAGCAATAGTGTATCAAAATACAAACCAAATCATGTGGTCCGCAGCAAGGTAATTCTGGTCTTATAGGAAAAAGTATCTGTAAAATTCCAGCGATAGTGCACAGCTAGTTTGATGCAGGCAAGAGAAAAATATGTGATTATGGAATAAAGTGAGTAAGAGCTGGCACAGGACAGAGGTTAAAGCAAAAAAAGGCAGGAGGACAGAAGCCTTAAGTGATAAAAGAAGGTGAATAAAGACATCTGAAGCAACATCAGTAGCAGAGTTTAGACCCAGGGATTTTCTAACAGGAGATCCAAGAAGATCAGAGGGGGAAGTATGATGTGACTATAAGGGTGCATTATCCACATGCTGGGAACTTTTGGATTTAGCTAATTCAAACCAAAAGAAGCCTGTGTTAACTAAAAATCCACCCCACTAGAACACAAGTTGATAAAGGCTTTTAAAAAGCTCAGAGCAGGGTGTGTAAGAGTAAGCAGAGATGCGTTCCAGGTCAGCATCTCACTCCCTTCTGCAAGCTCCTCCAAGAAAAGGACTGTTCGAATGTTTCTTTGTCCCTGATATGATTTTTCCCTATTTAATGACACTTCCTATTTGACAGATCGAGGCAAGCTGCCTATCGGAAGTACCTTTCTGGAAGAGTGTGTCTGTCAGCCACATGTGACATGGTCTGAAATCTCAGTGAAACGACAGCAACACAGTGACAGCTGCTTCCAGACAGCTCTGAGAAAACCTCTTGTTCTGTGGTGTAACAGCACAGAAGTGGGTAAAGTCAGGAAAACTCACATTTCCTCAGTGCAGTACTAGAGGGTTCATTTTACACGCTCCCCAGTGCGGGCTGTTACCAAAAGCAAACTCCAGAAGACATTCCCTGTTCAGCAAACTCCACGTGAATCCTTTTAACCCTCTGAAAAGGATCTGCCTTCCTCCAGCTATACATTACCATCCTTCACCGTGCTTTACTATCGTTGGAGGGGAAACAAAAAAGCTCTTTTAAAATTCCAAATTGTGCTGCTTCTTGGATTTGCGAAGGGGGATTTCTGCATTTGGATTCTCAATTAAAATCTGCAACAGCAATTAGCTTCTCCTCAGCTCCATGCTTTACAGAAGCCTTCCTGGGTAAGGACTGAATTCAGACAAAGAAATCCTTCCAAAAGAGCTACTGCAGTTACAGTCTCGCCAAGACAATGATATCGTTACAAACACCAGTAATTACGCGTCACTTCCACCTATCTTAAGATGTGTTTATCATCAGTACCTATCTTTCGTGTGCCATCTCTAATAAAGATTTAACAGCTCGCAATAAGCAGCTTCACGTCCTTGCCTGGGCAGCAGAATACTGCTACAAACCAACGAGCAAGCCCCCAACGCCTCCAGTGGTGTCTGTCCATTCCTCAGATGCAAGGCTTCAGGAAGGAAACAGATTTCCTCATCCTGTTAGTGTTCATCAACCGCAAAGCTATCAGCCGGATGAACTCTTCCCACACCGAGGGGCTGCAGCTTTTGATGCGACTCAGCGATAAACCGCCGTGTTCCCGGCACAACAAAGGCCATTAGGGCTGACACACCAAAATACCGAAGGCTGTTCCTCCTCTAAGCAGGAGAAAGAAGTCCTTCACACAAAATAACCCAGCGTTCCAGCAGCTTTTCCCTCTCTCAGACTGGAAATATTTACTGGCAATGCAGCCGGCCGCTCTTCAGCCAGCTCACAGAGACCAAGCCCTGTGTTTCTACCTGATGCATGAAAAAAAAGAGATGGTCCCATATAAACTAAACCCCATGGGAGGATAAAACGCCATGCAGAAGAACAAAACCTGCTGTCTCCTGTATCTAATTTTACTTTCATTATGCTTAAATCTATTTTACTTTAATTATACTTACATCAAAAGCGTCCTTGGGATATCAAACTGCAGTTCTGAGCTCGCAAAGTTTATCCCCAAACTAACAAAGAGAAAACATAGTGGACTAAAAAAGCTAAAATTTCAAATGAGCTCTGAGGCCACTCTTGCAAAGCAGGAGAGCGTTATTACAATCAAAATTACTTACATTACTGACACCCGTCATCACTTAAAATATCAAGCAAAGCATCTTTAACTAACGCTCTAAAATCTTTGTAAATTCCTCATATTTTCATTAGTTGGTAATCATTAAGCTGGACAGATTCGCAGTTAAATCCAGCTGTAAATAACATTTTTGCTAACCAAGAGGATACCTACAGACACACACACTTAGCCAAGTATTAATTTTTACAAGCTATTGTATTAGCAAACATTGATTTACAATTTTTTTTTTAATACTTCACTGTGATGTGTCAAATTGCTTTTAGATCGAAATGGAAATCAACTAAAATGCAAAAAAGCACCTTTTGCTATTTAACTATGAATGCATTCGGAATGCAAGTATTTAAGAACATCTGCCAGATACTTAAAATTTATCATACCATGTTTTGCCATGAAATATTCTTTTTCTGAGCAAAGGAGAATATTTTATGTAGTTACTGAATAAAACGAACAGTCTCGGATATTTTTGGGCAACAGAGCCTTCGAGATGTTAACATGTATAGACGCCAGCCTCTTCTGCCTAGCTTTTTATTCCAAACCTAGAAAAGCAGAAAGGGTTGGCTGATCTTTCTCAATCTCCAGAACACCTGCCATTTCAACTGAAAAAATACTATTGGCACCTGCAGAAGAGCTTCCAGTTGCCAAGAGTTATTTTATTCCCTCCACAAGGCCTCATTCCGGGTGCTCAGCCAGAGAGTTCAGGGTTTTCACTGACTTCAAATCTTCGACTGAATATAAGACATTAAGTCAGGGTCTCATCGTAGGCTGTCATTAACTACAGGGCTGCCCAATTTCCCCCTCTAGAAAGAAAAATGCTCCTTGTTTTTATTCACTAAACCAAAGGCTTTGTGCAAGTTATTTTAGAATGAAATGTCCATATTTGATTACAAATGCGTTGCTTACGTGTTGTTTATTATTGGCACTGCAGCAGCAGACAGAGGTTTCCACCAAAGTGGGGGATCTGCTGCTGCACGTGCTATTTATAGAACTAATAATATACAAAGTCCTTTTCCTGTCTGGTTTACGTGAGAGGAAGCAGCACGGCCCCGATATCCAGATGCAAAGTCGAAGCACAAGAGAGTGTACAGACAACTAGAGCACAAAGAAAATTGCATATTTAGGAAGCTTAATTTTTATACCTACATTACTGAAAATAAGAAAGCATCATCACCGATACACACTGAAATTTAAGAACTTGCTCGCATCAGCAGAGCAACAAGACCTGGTGGAACCACAGTGCAATTCAGAACATGAACCTGAGGAATCCTTCTCTGGACATTTTTCACCAGAAATCCCAATCCCAGGACTGAATTGTTGGATGCTGGATACTTCAAACTAGCTTAGCCTTCTTACCACCATGCAGGGGTTCAACGTACACGTGTTCTCCTGATGAAACTGTCTGGTCACTTTGACGTAACGATGACCATGCTAAAAGATGGTGATTTTTCACATTTAGTGCTAAAATCCTTCAGGCCAGTCACCACACCCCACTTCCATACGCCAGCGGCACCGAGGTACTGTGCACCACACAACCCTAATTTTATCTCTAAGCACAGACAGAAGCTGAGGACAATACACTCCCAATTTTTATACGCTTCCTTTTCATTCTTACATCAGAGAGAGACCCAGAAAATGTTTATCGTCCTCATCCTCCAGGGATTTTAGCGGTGAGAAAAGACTTCCTTCTCTGACATTCAAAACGTTACAGGATTAAGCTCTACGTCTGACAAGTTATGCTAATTAAGACGTCCAAGTGTTCTTTGTGATTTTACCAACTGTATTTGATAATTCTGTATTCCCCAACATATTCAAATTCCAAGCTCACAAGGCACTGTGTGTTTAAGTAATTAGCCTGGACCTCTTCCACCTCCATCTCTATCAGTGAGGAAAACAAAGTCGGGGCAATTACTTCCATGGAAGTCTAATTTTAATTAGATGGTACTTTGTATTGTAAGAGAATATCGACCAGAAGTAGCCCTCTCCAGATGGGTCATGTCTAATGCCACTCTTTGCTCTAAGCAACTAAGCTTGTATTAAGACACCTTTCAAAAACTGGAGATGAAAACACAGGAAAAGTCTACAGTCCCCAACACATCTTGCGGTTTTCCCAGAGTCTCTGCCCCGGGTCGCTGCTCTGAACAGAGTCAGCCTTTCCTTGGCGCTTACCATTATTCCAGGGCCATACACAGCTCTGAAAACTCAGCAATTCAGTAGCTCTGCAAACACTTAGACTCATAGAATGTGAGGGGTTGGAAAGGACCTCTGGAGATATCGAGTGCAACCCCCCTGCCAAGCAGGGCCAGAGAATCTAGGGCAGGTCACACAGGAACGCATCCACATGGGTCTGGAAAGCCTCCAGAGAAGGAGACTCCACAACCTCTCTGGGGAGCCCGTTCCAGGGCTCTGTCACCCTCACAGTCAAGAAGCTCCTCCTCATGTTGAGGAGTTTTAGAATGACTGTTGAAAATGAAACTGTTCAAACAGCATCCAAAAGCCAACGTTAGGTCCAAAACCACACAGCAATTTGTGGCCAGTCTTTATGCAGAAGATTTTCCTATCTTCCCACACACGTCTCAGGCCTCCTCCCAAGAAACCTTAACAGCCACTCCTGACCTCTGGCACGCACATCCTTATTTCACAGGCTTCAACTCTAAACTCAGCCCACTTGGGATTCAGGCCTTGAGGTTTACAACCATGACAGATCTTAAAAAAAGATTTCCTGTCTACCATTCCCGCTCCCCACAAGAGGTTAATCTGCAGCACAACATCCCTCACTCTCTGGAGAATGCTACAAGAGTAGGAATTGTACTGAAAACACTGTTAGCCTTTTTGGTACACCGCTCTCTGCCATGGTTCTCTTTGCCTGAAAGAAAATATTTGTAGGCCAAAGACTGAAACAGTAGTTTGGGAAAGGGCTGTTTCTACCCTCACGTTCAGCTCTTCACACTGCTGTCTGTACACAGCTGACATCGGAATTCCTCATGCGAGTCCAATCTTGAATTTTTCTTCCTCTCCCTTTCTCTGTCTCAAGAAATCCACCTTGGTATGCAAGGGGAAGGAAACTAAAAGCAGATAGAGCTCTAGGAACCCCTCAAGTTTCAAGTTTTAGGAATTATAGCAGAAGGCGACAAGACAGATGCAGAATTCCAGGATAACATGTACTATGTTAAAAACATTTTTGCAAACTTCTTGCCTTTTTTTTGACCTGGAACATCAATAAAAAGTTTATTACTATAAATACCTTTCCACATCTCTGATGCAATGTGTGGAGCCATAGGTGCGACCATAATGCAGAGTGAAGCCAAAGCATCTTCGAATTCTGTGCTGTGGAGAATAAGGGGCTGGGAAGCTTGCTGAGCGAAGAGACAGAGGGGAAAGAAAATCAATTGTTAATATGCTGAGGTGTGGGGAAAGTAGTTTAAGAAGAAAATGCAGTAATAAAACCTAAAATCAATGTCTATGCTCAGGACAGCGTAATTTCACAATGAACTGGAAACTTATGGAAAGTTCTGGAGAATTAAAATGGCAAATCTTACAGACAAAACCATCAGAACATAGTAATTCAACAAGGTGCTCGACTTAGTAGCAATGTTTATGACAATAAATGACTTGTGGAAAGCTGGACCTATAGCTCAGGCAGCTCCTGATTTGTATAAAGACTTAAAGGAATGGGGTCTAGGAAAAAAATACCTTAATTAATCTCACGTACTTACATGGAGTACGTTAGAGAGGCTCATCAGCCGGGAAATAGCTGCGTTGAACAGATGGTCCTTTGTGAAGTACTCTGTCACCTTGTACGAGAAAAGAGGTCTATCACTTAGAATGCTCTAACACAGAATCATTGGGGTTTTAAATTAAAAAAAAAATATTGAGCATCAATTTCAATTGGTGAAATATGCCCCTCTTACATCAAAATCCCTCTGGCATGCAAACGCATCCCATACACACAATCACGTGTGCGTATGGGAAAACAAAAGCTCAGCTGACTGGCTTCCCCTCCGGTTCAGGATTTTAAGTTTTAATCAACACCAATAAGAACTATTAGTAATCAGCCTCTATTTCCTTTAACAAAATATCTTCCCTTTGCCCCTGCAAGAGGCCTTCATACTTGTAAATCCAGCTGTGCTGGTGAAAGCTTGTCCATTATATTATAATTCTAAAGTCCGTTAAAAGACCTGGAAAGCCCTCTCACCACAGGGTTTAAATCAGGAAAAGTTTTTACCCACAGCAGAATATTACAAGTTAATTTTGCAGGTATTTATGCCTCCTCCTGAGTCTTGGATAATTGAATTGACACTAACCACAGCATGAGACAACACATAAAAAGAGATGAACCATCATTTCAGTCATCTTTTTTTTTTAGGATACACTAATATATTTTCACCAACAACTTTTTTTCATTCTACATCAAACAGCAGGCATGGTAGCGAGGTGTGAAGAAAATGGATCAAAAGCTTTTGTCAGGGATAACCTCCGTACCTCGCCTGCAGCTTTGCTCCTGGAAATGGAGTTACTCCAAAACCAGACTGAAAACATTTTAGTGCCACAACATTCCATACTTTAAATGAGGCACACAGCAGAGAAATTTTACCAACCCAAAGCTTCCTACTTTGCAAAAAAAGTTCTGTCCTATTGAATTTGTAGGTAAATAAAATTATACAGGGAATAATTAACTGAAAAAATGATGAGCTACTCATGTAGGGGAAAAAGCTTTTGTCTCTGAAAGTCAAGCATGAGGGTTTAACATAAGCAGCAACATATCTGGTAATTTACAAACTACATGTTTCTTTTAACCTCAGAGATCACCAGATTCTTCTGCTCCCAGATCTTTCTGGCTTCAGCCTTCTCTTTCTTGTTCAGCAGCTCGGGACTGGGCACAGTTCCTGAAGTCCTCGCTTCGACCAGTTTGGTTGTGAGCGCCCAGAGGCGCGTCTGCCATCTCTGAACGCCTGGCATCGCGTCAGCTGAGATTAACGACAGATTGCAGAGAAATCTTAATTACGGTGAAGGAGACCAAAACTCTACAGAAAAGCAGAAAGGAAACTGAATGCCAGAGTGAAACTTTTTTTTTAAATTGTATTTTAAATTTAAAATGTCAATGCAATTAAAAATACCTTTATAAATAATGTTGAGTTGCCTTTGTAGAAATTAATTAATACGATAGAAGAATTTTTCTGCAATGACTTTAAAACATCTACAGCAAGAATAGTTGCCAAATCTGTAAAATAACCCAAAGCTATAACAATGTCAGAACGCTCATCTCGCGTTTTAGTGACAGCAAAACAGGTCCGTACACTCTCATTTTTCAAACCCAGAGGAGAATACAAACATACACAAACACACACTCCTTTTTTAAATTGAGAGGTTTCTTCTGAAATCCGATTGTAGAAATCACACATACTTTTATTGCTACAGAGATGCTACCACGCCACTTTTTAAATGAGGCGTGGAGTGTTTTATTAAAGCTTTATGCAACAAGAAGGCGAGATTTAAATGCACGCCTAAGACTGCATTAAAATGCATGAACCACAGCAGATAAAGGAAATTAAGACCTGTCAGTATGACAAATTACACGATGGCAGTAAATAAGCACGTAGGAGAGCAAATCTTAACTTACTCAAGAATCAAGCTCATAAAAATGTCATGTGTATACAAATATTAGTCACTGGGAACTCTGATTGTCTCCTAATGAGATTCTTCTGAGACATATTTCATAGTCCAGTTTACAAAAGCCACTGCATACAGGAGTAAATAACCAGAAATAAGAACATCTTGCAGTTCTATCTGTAGTCTGATATGATTAAAAAACAGAGTGTAATGAAGAAAATCTTAAAACTATTTTCAGTAAATCAGTCCTAGCTAATAAAGGAGAATGAGGTCCATGTTTGCAGAAGAAAATACCACTTAAAAGTACTTTTTATACATGCTTTTACACTGCTTGTGATCATCTGGCCAGCCTGCCTCTCAGTGACAGCTTTGTCTTTTAAAAGAAACAAATTTTGGAACAAGTTAACTCTAATTCTGGAATACTTAACTCTATTAATCTTGTGTTTAAAATATAACCCACTGAAAAAAAAAAAAATCAAACAGAAACAGAAATGATCCAACTTACTTTTAGTATCCCACAAAATATCTTGCTCCGGAGGAGCCGCGAAGAGCATGTAAAGGCGCAGGGTGTCGATGCCGTACTCCTTCACTAATTCTTCAGGGTCTATTCCGTTGTGCTTGGATTTGCTCATTTTTTCCCAAGCAACTTGGAGCTTCTCGCCAGTTTTCAGGTGAACTGGCTCAGTTCCTAAATATTAAAGATATACACAGAGTGTTAAAAGGAATTTTGCTCATTTCCAACTGCAATTTTGTTCCCTAAGCATAAAAAGAAACAACTATTTCTATAGGGATTTTTGGTCTCCAAACAGCTTAAAGAGGAAAACCGCTCTCTGCAAACGCCCTCTTCCCTCCCAGGTTTTTCCCTGCTTTGTTTTAACAAAAGTAATATCCCAATGCTTCCAATTAGATCATGATGGAAAGCCTCCTTCTCCATTTGGAAGGCATATCTGGCACTCATCCTATATGCTACCTTGACAGCTCCTGAGATTTAAGTATTTTTAATGCTTAAATTTAAGCATTTAATTAAAAAAAAGTCAAGGATTTATTATGCTAAAACTTAAACACCAGGACATTTAAAAGCTCCTAGCGAGGTGCAGTGATTTGGCACAATGCTGACCGGCATTTGGCTGTTGCAAACACCAGATTTAGAGGCTTCAGCCGCAGCAAGTTCTCCTGACAGGAAGGTGTTTTCTGTTGTGCGAATTTAGAGGAGGAAAGGGGCATTTCTGCTGGCAAAGGTGTGATGTTCCCGTGTTTGGATGGGACCAAAAGCTGCTGGGCTAGTAGCGTCTCCGTGCACATGAACCCAACCCACTGGAAGTTGCTCTCCAGTTTAAATATTACAAGGATTCATTTTCTCTTCCAGATTTCCCCAGCACTGAGACCCGTCCACCAAAGCAGCCCTTGACTTTCTGGGTGCGCCGATGCCAACTGTCCCATGCAGGCTCTTACCGGTGAGATCAACCTCCTCCCTCTTCAAGCACTGGCCTGTTGTTGCTAGTCTGAACGTCTGATTCTTGATAAGACCTTGAACCAAGAGCTTGTGGAAAGGCTCCCTACGGAGGGAAGGAGAAAGAGCAGTCAAAAGCATACTTTGATAAGCCCCGGGTGCTGAGCCAAGCAGGCACAATTATTGAAAGCAACAAGACTCTCAAGCTGACAATACATAGATGGTTGTCACCTCCGAGAGTACTTTGTGAGTTGATTCACGGGGGGCTGGCGGCAAGTCCAAGCCTTTATTTGTATTCTGTGCACATTCTCACATCCTGATTTAGTCCCGAGTTATTCCAATGTCACCTCTCCAGTTTGCGTATGGACAATACACTGAAGTTTCTTGGCCAACACTGCAATTTCACTAACTTCAAGCTAAATGCCCATGTGTAAAAGTGTTCAGGTACCTGGTCTCACTGTCTTACAAATATTTAGTTCTAGCTTCTCTCTATGAAGGACGATTTTTGAAGCAAATCAACATGTTTCTTGCTATAAAGGGAGAAGATAATTTCTCTAACAGAAGCGCTTTTATGCCTTGTCCCTTTGCAGAATTAGCTGTAAGAAAAAAGGGCACTAGAAAAATGGCAACATTGGAGAGTTCCTATGTCCGTGGATCGGTTTTTTAGCATCTTGAACATTAAAACTCGACTTTTCTAGCAAAAATTACACCAGGAAGAGTAAAGTCTCATCAGATGTGTGGATGATAGAGCTAAAAAGGGCCTTAAGAGCACCAAAGCTAAGGGCAGCAGCGCACTCGGCAAGGGCTGGGCAAGAGGTACAGAGCCAACCCAGCAGGGATACACAGTCCAGGAAGCCTTCTCCTGGGATCCTCCAACACAAGGACACTGGTGACCATCTGGAGGACGTGCTGATCAGCGCTGGTCACTATGACCTGCCCCTCCTAACGCTCATGTGTGTGCTCAACACCAGGCAATGCGAATCCTCTGCACTTCCACCTAACGAAGCCCCAACTATCTACCCAAACTACTTGTGTAAAAAGGATGCATTGCAAATAACATCTTTTTTAAAATGCGAGAATAAATCCGTCTAAAGAAAGAGTAAAGCCAGGCTTCACATTCTACTGCATGTGTACAAAAATGTCATAATCCAAACCACTACTTACTTTTAAGGAGTTTAAATTTAGTGTTTTACATTATTGGAAAATAGAAATTATATGACAATTTATCTTGTGATTGAAAACAGTAATGTGTTTGATAATCTAGTTAAAGCATTACTAAATTATATACCAATTATGCAGGTTTTAACTATATTAAAGCAGATCTTTTCCAAGTCCTGGCGTTCAAACCCTTTTGATGACTCTGAATTAAGGAAGTGTTTGAAAGAAAAGCCTTAAACTGGGAGAGCGAAAGTGACAGGCTTCAAACGTCATTTTTGAACATGAACTTCCTTCCTCGCATAGTCTGCAGACTTCTAAATATCGTGCAAGTACTGGCACACAGTGGAGCACCATTCAGTCACCCGGCAGTCCAGGTCTCTGGTTTATCAGCAACACCAATTCAGAGCAGCAATTCCAGCATCTCCATGAATATTTTCTACACAGCATTTCACAGGTTGCCTGAAAAATCCTTCTTAGAAATAAAGGAGCTTAAGTAGATGAGAACTGAAGTAAAATTTAGACAGCATAAACAAGAATTTTAGAAATAGGAGGCAGTAATTATCTAAAATCTTAAACCAGTCTCTCAAATTACCCAAGTGAATCAGACGAAAATCAGGAGCAAACCTTTGTAATCCTAACATCAATAAGTGATGGAAAAATGCTTCAGGAGATCACTGTTCAGGGTAAGTTTCTTCTACAAACCAAAGGAAACATCAAGGAAAAATTAAAAAAAAAATTTCTCTCTATCATTGTTTAAGATCTCAAGGTTATTACAATAGCTAGACCTGCTGCTATCTAAAATAAAGCCAATGAGAGCATCCAAATCAGGGCTCTCCCTTGGAAGTGATTTTTCAAGGAACTCTTATTTTTCACGGCAAAGAGTTAGTTCAGATCATACGTCAAGTCATTAAGAGCTGAACGCAGGAACGAGCACTTCCTATTTTTGTTTATGCTGACAGAGGCTACAAAAATGCAACACAAAATACATTACCAAGTATGGGGAAAAAAACCCCCACGTGTTCCTGGTGGGAGACCGCAGGAGAATGGAGACATGCCCAAAAGGAGAAAGCTGGAGCCTGCCTCCTAAACAGCTCTCCTGAAGAGCCCATGGGGTTGTGGCAGTGTTGTGGTGGCTCCATCTCATGGTCACATGCAGACTCACACTTTAACAAAACTACACACCTAAATTCTTCTGGAATGAGATATGCCTTCACCTGACCATGAAGTCTGTTTGTGCCCATGCTGGACTGTGGCGG
>JAVSBS010007100.1:43195-71735 GCA_033124195.1 Coracias cyanogaster | reverse complement strand
GATGGGGCTCTGAGCAACCTGACCTAGTTAGAGATGTCCCTGCTTATTGTAGGGTGGTTGGACTAGATGGCCTTTAGTGGTCCCTTCCACTAAAATTAGGCTTCCCATTTCTAAGCTCACAAGACACATCTGTTACAGCAGATACAGTTTTGCAGCTTTTATAAATATTAGGAAATTATATATGGGAGCAACAGTAAAAGGACATTGTTAAGATTGTCTCCCAGCTCATTTGCTTCAACACATGCTGTGGAACAGCTCTAGCAGAAAACATCACAGAAGGGAAATGCTGTGGGTTTTGAGCCAACATCCTAATTTGGGGTCATCTCATTAATGGTTTTCACTTGTGAGGCTTAGTAACACTGACTGAGTGCTACAGCAATGCAGTCCTGTAACCTGGCTGCTTGCCTTAACTTTGCAACCAAACCAAATATGTCGTGATTATTGATAATGTCAAATTAAGATGTTTTAACAATAAATATGTTTAATTATTCTAGTGCCTCTAATTTTTTGTGTTACCCTCACTAGAAAAACAAAAGAGCGAGTGAGTGGGGGTAACAGGAAAGAATATGCAGTCCTTGTTTGCTAAAGATGAACGTAGCCTTAGGGGCATCAAAAGCTTCTCTTCATATCAAAAAAGATGGATTTTTTGTGCTTTCTTTTTCTTTGTGTTTTCTACTCCCTCTTTATTCTGAAGTAAGCTTACTGCTGATCTTTTAGGCATATTGTAAAGCCCTCATCTCTGTTCCCAGGCTTTTGAGGAGGAAGAGGGCAGCTGAGGGCTGGGGGAATATTGGAGTTGGGATTAGTACGTGGCAAAGAGGTTTATTTTCCCTTTGCACATAGAGGAAATTACTGGGATTGCTTCAACTGATGTTAGTTTGTCTTTCTTAATATATGTCTAGGCTCCCATAAATGTTTCCGTAAATTTAAATAAGTCTACAGATCAGAAAAATATTAATCTTGCACTTGTAGCTACATATAGTGGGTTACATTTTCAGAAGTTGCAATTGGACTCCCTCTGTTCATAAGTGGGTTACAAACTTGCATTCTCTTCAATAAAGGAATAAAACTGCAGATTGGTAAGGACCATTTGGAAAAGATTTAAGTCTGTGTCTAAGTACCCAGCTAACCATTAAGTTTCTGTGCTGCTTACAAATTGTTCAAATATTTTGGCAATGGAAGGTGTTCCCACCACCTACTAACTCACATGTAACTATGTGAAGGATAGTTACTAGCAGTGTACTTACTCCTTGTAGGCTCCCCACAGAATCAACTAAGAGAAGTTTCTCCCCAGATCCATAACAAGGCTCAGCACCTTCTGGAAGAGTCTTTTATTTTATATTGCCCATCCAGAGAGAGGGATGTGTTTTATTTTCTAAACTAAGATGCTCAGCCCCACCTACATCAATGACTCTTAGCTACAATTCATTTATTTGAATTATTTGGTATCTACAGACACAGCATTCCCTTAGAAAAGGGTCACCTGATGTTTCACAACTTGAATAACTAGTCATAACTTCTGTGACCTTCCTTGACATAGTGGTGTGTTTCTAACCTGTGAAGGGTGGTGGTCCTTCTGCCTTCCTGATCCCTGGGTTATTCTGTAACTGCCTCACTCCCTGTGTGGACAGGAGTAGCTTTCAGCCTCCTCTGATCTGCAGAAACTCTGCTTCATCCCCAAGGCACAAGATGCTCTTGCCCTGACTTTCTTACCCTGCACATAATCACCGTGCTATTACTTAAAAGAGAGTAAACAGGAACTGAAGGCAACTTTCCAATTCCTCATTTCCGTGGAGAGCCCCGAGATGGATCCCCAGCTTTAGTGCAGCTTTGTGGTAGTGAATTAGCACCAAGTGACTGTAACAGAGTGGAAGATCTGCAACTACAGGTTTATCCCTCTAGAACATTAATGCATATTCCCACCAGCAGTACCAGAGACTCCAGTGAGACTGTTTAACTGCTCACATTGAAGCAAATGCTGAAGTGGGTAGATTCTACTGTACATTGGAAAGAAGACGCTCAAATAGAGGAGAAACCCTTATGGTCTGCCTTCCCTAAGAATTAGAAAACCACATTTTCTCTGCGTGGTTAGGAATAATCTGGGTGAACTTAATGTTCTTGGGTATGAAATCCTCCATTCACACAACCTGAGCTGTCATTTATTATATTCCTAAACATCCTTATGTGTAGTTTCCTGCTTAAGATGTTTACAACATTATTTAAGCTTGGAGTATACTGTGAAATTTTCTGTGAATACAGAATTAAGGATTTTTTTTAATCCTCATGTAAAGTAGATATCTTACTGGACACATGAATCTTAACCATCCACAAAGAGGGAGGGTCATGAAAGGTGACTTAGACTGCTTGTTGACGTTCAACACACTTCTAAACAGATTGTTTAAAAACAGTAAGTGCCGCACAGGTTTCTTTGGTTTTCTTGGTCATAAGCTTTGGACCACACTCTGCCATCATGTCTCTGGAAGGCTGTATTGCTGTGGGGATGAGTGGAAGCAGGAAGGGCTATTCCCTAAACACAGAGCTTTGGCATGGGGAGGGCTGAGGTGCTGTCAGCAGCTGGAGTAACTCACATGCTGCAGTGTGTTAACCTGCAGCAGTTACTGCCACGTCCCCTGTTATCTGCTAGCTTTTCTCTAAGCGCCCGGGGTTACCCCTTGCAGGTACGGCTGGTTTCCTGGCCCGGAGCTGGTGCTGGTTACAGCAGGGTGCGTTGCAGTAATTGCCAGTCTGACCTTTCCTCCCTCCTAACCTGAGCTGGCAGGACAGGCAGGCACACCTACACAGGAACTTGCTGGGGGGGGTTCTAACCCATGAAAATAATTTCCACTGTCGCCACAAAACTCCATTTGCCAGTCTTCACATTTGTAATTAAAAAAATTTCTTTGTGCTACCAAAATTGCCTGATAGTAGCTTTAATCTGTGTCATTCTTTTAGATTAAGAGGTTAACAGCTAAATAAAAAAAAAGTTTTCATTGTTAAGAAGTTTTAAATTATTTAAAAAAAACCCCGCTTTTCATTAGCCAGAGGAAATCTATTTCTCATCTTGAAGTCTAAGGATCTAGTTAATAATGTAAATTTCCAAGTTATTTGTTTTTGAAATATGAGAAGTTCCAGATTATTTCTTGCTTCCAATAAAAGTGGTAATAAATAATAAATAAGAAGAGTAGAATGAAAATTTAGAAAAATTAAGCACTTATTTCAGCAAAGCTAGTTTTGGTCCTGTAGCCAAAAAGACCAAATTTAATACATCAGACATTTATTTGAAGGGCAAATTATGCCAAGGTGAATGGAGTAGAAGAAACTATTTCTATCTGCAAGGTGCACCATACATTCCAACCTATCATTAACAGCTGGAAGAAGGTATTCCACTTAAATGTGTATTTGGTGGAGGTCAGGAAGCAAGGAACAATGATCAACTGCTGAATAGCAAGAATCATAAGGAAATCTGAATGTATGGGGGTTTTTAATCTTAATTATTAAGGGGACAGCTGAGCAGTACAGCAAACTTCCACTCTCAGGAGCTGGATTAATTACACTGCACTTACCTACAGCATAAACAGGATGCCATAATTTTTACTTCCCCTTTCTGTTGTAGGAGTTGAAGTGTGCTGGCATGTTGCAAAATACTGGTTCCATCCCATTTTCCTGCTGGCTGTGTTGGGGGTTGGTTCGTGTCACAACTGATATGGTTAAACCTATTTTTCTGCAGCATCTAGTCATTTAGATAGCTCACCTGAGTTTCCAGCAACTGACTCATCTGCATCACTTTATCTTCAAGTACTTTCTCCTGTGCACAACAGCTCCCACTGATATGTGTTGGTGTTGTGAAGTCTGAGTACCACTGAAAAGCAGACTTCTTGGAACAGAAATTATTTGGAACTAGACAAGCAGAATTCAAAACATCTGAAGTGAATGGACACTTTCAAAAATTTTGCAAATAAAAATCTTGGGAATCTTTCAGTGCTGTAGCAAAGTTTGGCGCTGTGAATATTGACCCATACATGTTTTCAGAGTACTGCAGAACGAGTCCTTATATTAAAAGTTACGCTTGTAATATATTGTGTCTTCATATGGTCTAATTTGCAGATCTCAAGGCAACACACAACTTCCCTAAGTTAAACCTCATAGTCTTGCAGGCAGATGAAAGAGACTGTCTCAGTCTTATCATCCAACAGCTGAAGTGAAATTACTTCTCCCTTAGCGTAACCAGTATCAGATCCACCTCATTCGCCCAACAGCAAATATGTTCCCATAAGGGAATGTAAAGTTTGGCCCAAAGGGTTCCCATTAGTGAAAGCAGTGCAAGAGCAAAGTGGCATCCTAAACCCAACGTAAAAAAAAGAAAAGCCTTTCTCTCTGTTTTTGAAACAGTGGTTGGCAAAATAGCAGGTACTGTGGCTTATGAGTTCTCATATTTCTGTAAGAGAAGATCCTGTGGCACTTGCGCAGTGGGCTAAGAGCAATGTTGCTATGGAGACTTTTTGTTGCGTGGCAGGCAAAAAGCAATAATCAGTTGATTTGTTCATAAGATCTAACATATTAGGCAGCCTGTTTTGTAGGGTTTTTGGTAGCTTTATGAAAGCTGATACAAAAGACTGCCTGATGAGAAAATGACTAAATTTGAGGAAGAGATAAAAAGAAGTGATGGAATACAGAGATCTCATCTAAATGGGATACTGAGTTCTTCACCTGGCTGATTAATAGTTGCCAATGTTTAAAAGATGCCATCACTCAGCACTCCTCAACCCAGTGGTAGTCTAGGACAGTTCTAACAAACTGAATACTTTGTCATTAATTACACTAACATTAACATAAATTGAGTTTGTTCTGGAGTCACTTTGCAGGGCTCAGTCAATTGATCAAGAGACACTGAAATAATTTTCATGGAAAAACTAAAACATGAAACAGGTTTTCCCCTCCCCATCTACATTTAGCCTATATCCAGGGGTAAATCATAGCAGTTTCTCTATCACCTGATGACCTCTCCCCAGGAAAGAAGAGGGATTAGGAAAAGGAGAGGAGACCCATGGATTGAAAAGAGATTTCATGAAATAGCCAGACAAATACTGATGCCAGTATAAAGTAAACAAAGTTACACTCAGCCCAGCAAACATATGATGGTCACAGTAAACAGGAAGGCAGTCCTCAGGAACAAGAAGAGAAGCAGGTTCAGGAGAAGCCCAGTAAACTTCTCTTTTTATACTGAGCATGATGTTTATGGGACAGGATACACCTGTAGCCAACTCAGGTCAGCTGCCCTGATGCATTAGCCAGACTGCTGATGGCCTGCAGACCATGGCAGGCCTATAATTCTGTGTCAGTGACACCAGGACATCCCCTCATTTTACAGAAAGCAGTATTTCTAAAGACATATATGAATGCTTTCTAAATATTATACTGACTAGTACTTAGACTGTGAGTCTGAAATCCTTAGACAGTAATAGATGTTTGCCAGGTCTGTACACTCCACTGAATTATTAATTGCTAATGGTTTGTATGTTTTTCCTCATGAAAGGGCAGAGTTGTTACAATTACTTATCTAGTGCTGCAAGTGCTCATGCTTTGCAAAACCCAAGAAAGGCATTATGCCTTCTCCTCACAGTGCAGTGCAGGAAGGAGGCCAGAGGGCAAAGCACGTCAGCACAGATAACACCAGTGAAGGGTTCATTAAAGACAGTCGTTTTGAGGAGAGACTTGAAGTCAGAAAGCATTTAGGGACAGTCCCAAAGCCCACTGAAGTGGATGGAAAGAAAGGGTGAATCTAAGTGGACTGAATGTACCAGAATATTAAAGGGAAGCAGAAAGTGGAGAGAAAGGAGAGCTATCATCGGTATAGGAGAATGGGAAGTTGCTGTCTGAGACATCAGAAAAACAAGTGGAAAGTCTTAATGTCTCTAGTAACGTAGGAGTCACTAGCTTCACCAGTTTGCCACTGGAATCTAGATGAAGATATGTTGGTTTTAATTGCTCCTCACTGAAGTACTGGTTCTGCATTAATCTGTTTTCTGTAATGTAATCACTCCTCTCTGTCATTTCCTGCAGTGCTGTAATCTAATACTGCGCAAGCATCTCCCCATGTTCACATCCCTTATTGAATAATTGTGGCTTTGGTTTCATGATGCCATAGTCTGTTCAATCAGCCTGTAATTGCAGCACTATCTGGATGTATGGTTGATATACCTATGTGATTATGTTTATTGTTAATAATACAAATTGAATCTGTTGAGTTAGTCAAATCAGTCATCCTCACTTGTAAGCAGCAGTTTCTACAAGTGATTTCTTCAGTTGCTGAGGGACTGGTTTTTTTTCTAGTTCTACTCTGCTCATTCACACAAAAGGTACATTTATTGAAAGATAATTTTTAAAATAAGAACCAAATCCCCGTTGTGGACTTTGCTTACTATAGAGGCTGTGCAGAAGTCTTCTATCCAGAATAGCTGACGAAGGCCCTGAATTCAGTGGAATTGGTGTGATACTGGCATGAGGAGTAAGAAATGAGAAATGCATGAATTCCTGTGTGCTTTGGGTGCTTTTCTAATGATGGCCAGGGTGATGAATTCAGGAGCATTTGGAGATACCAATCTCCTCTGGAAAAGCATAGGAGCCATGCAGGTGCTGTGGCTCTGAAACTGTATTTTATCTTCTACAAAGATGTCTGTTGAAAAACTTTGTCCCTCCCTGATACAGATTCTTTTCCCTCCAAACCCACATAAAATCAGCCTTGGCAAATGTTCTCAGATGCAAGTTTATAGTTAATGAAATTGTCCGTATTCCCTGCTTTAAAAATAGCTCTGTACTTCAGTTTTCTTCTTTTTCATTCACAGCAATTTCCTTCGCACTGTATTACTCAAATGCTACATCTATCAGGATAATATGCTTCTAGTGTGCAGTGTTTAGAGACCATATGAGTTTAATTTGTAGGATTGTATTGTCTTTCAGTAAGATCAAACTGCACCGGGGTCATACTATGACATTTTGAGTGTCACCTTGTCTCTCATAATATTTTTTAGAAGCTCTGCTATTTACTCCTAACTGCATTTGAAACATGTAAAATCACCTGCGGCATTAGTGATTTTGTTGAATGGCAACATGAAGAGGTTGTAACGCTTTTGTGACAGGCTGATGTGCACAGTTCTTTGTGTCAAAAGTATGACACCTCATCAGTGTGAGGACTGCAACTGTCTGTGCTGTGATTATTTGGTAGAATTTGTCTGTATCCCCTCCAACACAGGACAAAGGCTTCCACCAAAGATACATAGAATTATATAAGTTAGAGGTTGAAGAGACATCACATTTTGCAGAATATGTTTCTCAATCTGCAAAAAAATTTGATGCGACTATGAGAGTACCCCCAAGCTGAATCTGAAGTGACCTGACACAGGCTATGTGTGAATCAACAGCAAGATGCAAAATTCTCTAGTCCATTATCCTGCTTTCATCGCTCTTCACACCTAGAAGGCAACTTTCTGCAGCCGCAGTGTATTGCTGACATGTCTCACATCCAAATAATGATCCAGCCCACACATATTTATACATGAAATGTAATTGCATCATGGCACAATCGTGGCTTCAGGAACCTCGTGGAAGTGTTCCAGTTGATTAAATATGAAATAGGGACAGTAGTTACAACAATGTCAACATAATCTGCTGTCAGCTTTTAAAAGGAGAACTCTAACTCATGGTAAACAAAATCTCCTCAGCCTGAGAATGAAAAAGGCAGATGCTCACTCAGAGAAACAATGGTCCTTTGCAAAACTAAAAGAATTCCAGCTAAAATGGTATGTTAAACAGTGTGCCATTGGCAATAATTACACAGGACTGTATTTATCGTTGGATCTAAGAGTTTAGTTTAATTTAGAGAAATTAATGTCTTCCCTTGTACTTTTATTATCAATATCTGTCTTTGTGAGTGTATGTGCTCCATCCACTTGTGCTTCCCTGTGGTCGGCTTTAGAGATAGCCTGGTGCCTACCATACATCACCTGGATTCAGAGTAGAAAAGCATTTGCAATTTCAAAAACTGTCTGGTGCTGAGTGCCGCATTTAAGTTGTTTCTAATTCATTTCCTTGTGCACATCTATGCAGTGGTCATACAAACAAAGTAAACTGTCTCCCTAGACAGAAAGGTCACAGCTGCAGAGAAAAATAAGCAAGACACTCATAGGCCAGTTTAGCTTGATCCTAGATATGTAATAAAGTAAAAGATTAAACAATAACAGAATGTAGTGTGATAATACAAATCACCAAGGAGGAAATATTTAACATTGCAAACGCAATAATAAAAAGAAAAGAAAAAAAGATGTAAATTACCTAAATGTATGACAGGGTATATACATGGCAAAGGTTGGGAAGGACAGAATAATAGAAGAATATAACCACTAAGAAGTGAGAGGTAGTCTGTAAATAGGAATGCCAGAATGACTGAAAGAAGCAGAACATAATGTTACTGCACAGAAAGAGCTGCTCCGAGATGAGCCTGCGGAGTATTCTTCTAAATAGAGTATAGGAATTAAGACATTTAAATGACGATGAACCAAATGTCTGGACACACACTGCTGGCAATGTCCTGCCGTGGCCATGAGCAGCTCTGGGTGTGGGGCAGGGACTTTCTGCTTCCCAGTAGTATGCGGCTTGTCATTTACTTCTGCCAAAGCCAGCTTTCTTGGGACTTCCCTGCCAACAGGAATTACTCACTTTGGTCAGTAATACTCGTTTTGGTCTTTTTATCTCAGGATGCTCCTTTTGTAAATAAAGAATTAGTCATACAGTATGAATAACATTTGAAAATGTATCTCTTGAGCACATTTAAATAAGACTGAATATAGCACTGTTGCAATAAAAGAAATTCAGTTCAGCCTTCAACGGCTGGGAGCAGTGCATGGTTTATGTTACACAGGCCCAGAGTTCTCTCCCCTTTTCTGCATTTAGGTGGTTGTTGGAAACCGTTTGTTGGTATATTGTTATTCTGGGCAACTGTATTGCCTCTGGCTCTGTAAACTCCCTGAAAACAATTCTTAATGTACAGCTATTTACATAATGACTGTAGAGATTTTTCTGGAAGTGCCCTCTAAACATACAGATCTCTCTTCACTTGCCTGCGTGGTCCCTCAGCTTTCGCTGACTCCAAACATCACTTCAGGTTCTCATGTGATGCAAAAGTGCACAAAGGAAGAACTGTCAAAAGTGGACCTTTCAAGGGGTGGTGTTATTTTGTTTACACAAACTCATAGCTACCCCTCAAGACACTCTCCCTCCATCCTCCTATCTTGCAGCTGGCCTGCTGGGCCCACATGTGTGGGGCTGTGGCTAGGCTGAAGGCTCCTGATTGGAGTTGGCCCTGGCCATGCAGCAGCTCTGCAGAGGGAAGAGCCTTGCTGGCTTCTGTGGGGCAGGGTTGCAGGAAACAATCAAGGGGAACCTACCAAATTTGATATTTGTTCCTTAGTAGCACTGTCAACCTGTTTCATACTTCATTCTTCTGTCCAATTTAAGCTTTGAAGTTTCAGAATATTATTAAGGTCTTCTGATCATTGTCCTAATAAATCCAGGCTTTTGGCTTTTCAAACTAGAGCATAGTTACTACTTTGTAAATTAGAAGCACCTCCAAGTTGGTGTTACAGCAATTCCGTGGAACCCTCACCCATTGTTTTTGATTTCCACTGTTATGCCATCTCCACTCTGTTCTGAACATGGGACTTTGTATGGAGATGAAATAGGTTTTTTCTTTATGATACAGGCGACAAATAAGATTTGTTTATCTCTTCATTACATCTTGATAATGAGACACTATTTGCCTTTTTTTCCTAACATAAACATTATTCCTCTGGAGCAACACCTGAGTCCTTGGAAGTCAGCATCCCAGCAAAGGTGAAATCCCCCCGCCAGGGCTTGGGTAAACGCAAACCATATTGTCTACAAACTGATTCTACAACAGAGAAGCAGGGCACTCCCCTGAAACATAGACAGCAATGGGGTGTTCCCAGAAAGCCAGTAAGTTTCAGGTGTGATAACAGAGAGTTTAAACGTCACCATTTTTTTATCCTGGTCTCTTCTTTAAAGATGCTACACTTCTTCTATAGCAGATTGTACACAGCATGTCTGCAACACACCACAACGCCTGTGAATCTTGTTCTGGAGGTCCTGACTGTTTCTATGCATTTCCCAGGGGAGCCCAAGCACACAAGACAAAGTTGTGATTTTCAAGAGGTGATTCCTGAGGATTTGGGAGGGTGTCTGAAGCCCAACTTGGCATTTACACATTTGAGGATCTAGATTTACGCCCCTTATGGTAACTACAAACTGCCCTGTACTCATAGGAACCTAGCAGAGGAAAAGCAGGCATGTTACTGTAAGTAATTACGATGCCTAGGTAAAACTCTTAACATTAAATATCTGTTCTTTAGCCAGAAATTTCTGTAGCTTGTATAGCCATGTTCTTTTTCACTTATGCTAGATCCCAAACTGTTAATATGCTGTCTTTAAAATATATGAAAATTTAAAAAGAATCTAATATGACTCATGGCCTTGTAAGGAGACTGTCTCTCTTTTTATTAACTAACTGCAGTCTGTGTCTCTGCAAGGTATTTGGAGCAGCCAATCTGTCTTTCTCCTCATGACTGAGTTATTGGTTATATCACAACAGGACAAATGGTATTGAAATCAGTGGTACCCAGATGATGCATTTGTACAGTGAATGGCAGCACTGCCAATTATAGCTTGTGTGAACTTTAGTGAAGGTCTGCAGATAGTTTAATATTATAAGCAAGACAAGCTAGAAGGAGGAATCTCTAGAGCAAGTGGATCTCTAGAGCATCTACACCAACCTGATACATTTTTCAGAGATCCTACTGCCAGTTAAAAAGTGATTTGCTATATAATTACAGATATGATTATGAATATTAGATCAACAGGCTGACAATAATCACAATAGCCAGATTTTAGTCTCTGGCAGAAATGAGATTAACAATTGAGAAGTCCTCTCATGGAGACTAACCAGATTTCCTGTACAACATAACCATTCTTTATTGAGCTTGTCAAATACAAAGGCCACAAGACATCCTGAAATAGCAGTTCCAAGAAAACTATCATTTCATCTATTTTTCTTCCTCTGAATAGGTCAATGTCTGATGTTCCTGTCAGTTTGTTCTACAGACTACTCACACAGTGTGGAATGTGAGCCAGGTTTGCTGAGCAATCCAGACACCGCAGGGAGGGTAGCAGAGCTGAATCACTGCTAGGTGAAGCGTTCCACCTGACCCTGGTGCAGGGCAACTCATGCGAGTACTGGGCAAGCAGTGGGAGGCTGGTGCACGGACTGTTCGGGGCAGGAGCCAGATTTGAATTGCAGTGTCAGCAGTCACCAGTGTCCATGCCAAGCAGGCAAAGATTTTGGCTGAAGGCAGTGCAGCCCCCAAGGAAGCAGCCAGCACCATTTACTTGAGAGTCTGCATGTTCATAGCACTGGGTACCTTCTGTTCCTGACAGTTTGTGGAGTCCAAACACTCTCCCACTGAAGGATGCTAAATCCCCTGTAAGAGGCTCTTCTCAAAGTTTTCTGCTGTTTCCTCCTGACGATTTTTCTGTGGAGGCTGCTGACAATCCAGCTCCATGCTAACAGCTGCTGGCTGCAGTGCTTGTGTGTAACATCCACAGCACTGCCAACCACAGAGCCCCAAATCACGCTGTAAACACCGAAATGAGAATCACAATCTTTTCCATGGATTTCAGGAACCCATTTTAATGGTCCCTCTGCCCTCTGTTTTATGACCTTACAGAAGGCACCAGAACCTTCTGTTCAAGCTTTGCTTTGTGACCATGAGAAAATACTTTATTTTATGAAAGAAAGCTGAGGTGCTCCTGGATCACAGTCGCGCAGGGCTGGGAGTTCCAAGGAGTGTTCAACATCCTCAATACACCAATAAAATCAACGGTTCTGACAAAAACCATGATTATTGATGATCACTTCAGAAGCAAAGTGGAGACATTGCAAGGCAATGATAAAACACTAAGAACTGGTTGGCTAGACAGAGTACAACAGTAGCTGAAGAAATGAAAGGAGGAGGCAGGGGAGCAGAGCTTCATAGGGGTGTACTGCCTGGCTGCTGGCTGAAGTACAAAGGGATTTTAGCTGATTCCAGAGAAGGTATTTCTAGAAGAGTACAGTGACAGTCTGCAGGAGGTATGTAACAGTGAATAGAAAAAAATGGGACCATCGTTTCTTTTTCATCATCAGCTTGTGGTAGGAACATAGGAAAGTCACTGTTTAAATACGCTCCAAATAAAAAAAGGAGTGTTGGGCAGCCAGCGGTCTGACATGTCCTCAATTAAACAAAGCCAGCAGGAATATGATGGCTCTGTGTTTGCTGTCACACTCCTTGGAGGAGGCAAAAATTGTTGAGAGAACCCTTAACTTTTATTCATTTTAATGTCCTGAGTTTGTAAACAGTTGTATTCCTCCCATGGTAAAGCAATGCAAGGGAGGAAGACAATCCCAAGAGTTTTAGGTCTAGGGTGAGATATCCTGACAACACTACGTGTCTTCTGGATCCAGCCTAGCCAGGCTTCCCAGAGACTTGGGACTGCTAGGGAGCTCTTGCACTCACTGCTGGCAGCTGAAAGACAGTGTCACACAGAAACATGAGTGGCCAAGTGGTCAGATGGACTAGGAGGGCTTCTTTTTTCCTTTTCATTTCCATTTGCCAGGCTGGACATACTCACAACTTGGTGACTAAGGATTTCTATACATGCCAAAGGCAACCTGGATTTCATCCCTACTTGTGTGATCTGGGGGAAGCGATATGCTTCCAAACAGGCAGAAGAGTTCTGTTTTCATGGCCCTATCTCTCTTCATCCTTACGCCTTAGCTCATATGGTGGCTAGGCATCCCAGCTGCAAAGTACACTCAGGTAGGAGCATCAGCCCCAGAGGAACTAGGCATAGACAATTCACTTCCCAAGATGGCTGTGGAGTAACAATGAGCTACTGAAAGCATCCAGACCCACCAGCCACCTGAAAACTTGATCGGTCCAGAGGGAAAATCACTGAGTGCCACCCTTGTGCTCCCTGTCCTCCAGAACAGAGAAGCAATAAGGAGAAAGGGAAACATGCACAGCACTACCTGTGGTGTGTCAGGAAACTACCTGTACATGCTGTGCAATGCTGGATACATATGCAGTTGGGCCATTTGCCACACCAAGGCACTAACTCATTGATTTACTTTTCAATGGGTGCACTGTTGAGAAAAAGAAGAGATGAGACTTTACTCTCACACGGCTTGTTGCAGCTGATTATTGTAGCAACTCACTCAGAGACCACAGGAAGCGTCAGATTAACATCTTTTTTTGTATTTAAACATAATACCTTTTTGGAACTTGTGAGCTGTTTGCTGCCTTTTTGGTCACCTCCATGTTATCTCTGGCACTGCAGAGAAGTGCTCAAGTCCTTTGTCTACAACTGAAAATAAACCACCCCTGTCTTAGTGTGAATGCAACACTCAGGACCAGAACTGTGTTTGGTCATTAGGCTAATTCAGCTTGCTGCAATTGACACCAGGGCTGACTGTAAGAGTCTGCCTGCAGTAAGCCATGGCCAGCGCTAAGGGAAAGTCCAGAAGCAGCACTAATACAAATACTGGAAATTTTCTCACTAAGAAAGTGGAAGTCTATTCCAGGCCTGTAAATTCTTCTAGTTAAGCTTAGGTGCATGGGACCAGAAGCATTTCATGCTGCTTGAGGATTATGTTATTGACTAGCTATTGTTGCAATTAGCCTTCACAGAAAAATCCTCCTGAAAGCATATTTCAGTTCATTGTCTGAACTCTGCCTTTAGCTCAGTAATTCATTTCCTATCTAATTACCAAGTCATATTTCCTCTTTGTTGCAAATCCCCAGCTATTTTATCCCTTATGAAGAACAAGTCTGAATTTTCACATTCTTACTGATATATATATAACACGTAAATGGCTTCAGGAATTCACTTGGGGCAGTTTGTTAAGCAATGTTCATTAATTTAATTGCCTGGATTGCCTGCATACTTCTCTGCAGCTGGGAGCGCAGGTGCACACAGACTCTGGTGACCCCATCTTACAAGATGCTAGATACTCCTTTCTGGCACACAGCCCTGCTTTCATTGCAACTGAGCTGATGCTGCCTGGCAAACACCAGCACAGGGAGCACCTTCATTAGCAGCCTTTTCAGAGAAGGAAAATACAAAGTTAGCTTTGAAATTTCATTCATTTAGCATCAATACCAGTGTTACTCCTGCCTGCAGGATGATGCAATGTATGGGAACTATAGAAGGATTTGCAGGACTGATGTCAATCTACAAGCCAGCAGGTAGCATTTGACACTCTCCACTGCTCACTCTCCCTCTAAGTTACACTGTTGGACTCCTTTTCTTTGCTCCTTTTCCAAATAACAGGGACACGAGATGTCTCTGTGAGTCTTGTCCCTTCAAAATCTGTGTGGGAAATCTTTAAGTAGAAGAATCCCTGGAGGCTGAAAGGCTGTATGGAGGCTGTATGTGCTGTTGAATGAAGTCCTCTGGACTTCTGCTACTGCCTGCTGTTGAAAGCACAACTAGGCCTTTGACCTGACCTGTTCTGGCTTAGTTTCATTAAGTCATCTTCCATGAGTGGGATTTTCTTAGCTTTTAGTGCTTTGAAATAGAGAGGCTGGTTTGTATACAGGGAAATGAAGAAATGAGCATATACTGCTACTGCAAAGACACTTGCATGTATTCCTCTGTGCTCCATGAGGAATAAAAGCTCCTTCCTAGCCACAGAAAGCATAGCACTATGCAATGAAGAAGCCTTTTTGTTCCATTAACAACTTTGTTTTAGGAACACTACAAGGGATCCATGATCGAGTAGTGACTCTTTTGTGAAGGGATGCCCAGGCACGATCAAACTCAAGAGGTCTTTGGTGTGCATGCTGTTTCTGAGGTGCAAGCAACAACTTTTGGGACAGGAGACAAAGTGTGTTTCCAGAATGTGGTCAATGATTTGATTTCTTACAAAAAGCTGATACTAACTCAGGAGAAATGAAAGCAAACACCTGCCAATGCCATGCAGGATTATGAGGGGGAGGAGAATGGGCTAAAGTAATCTAATCCTTTCCCCTGCTGGCTCTGGCAAGTGAAGCATGTGTTCCCTTAACTTGCCAGAGTCTGCTCAGAGCAGAGCCACGTTCCTGTCTCCTTGGCTGGCAGCCAGACCACTCAGTTGTCCTGAGTCAGGCATGGCCAGGGCTCAGCTGCCTCTGTGCTCAGGAATTTTAATTCTAGAGTCAAGCAAAACTTTCCCTTGTGCATCACAGCCAAAGACCT
Source organism: Coracias cyanogaster (assembly GCA_033124195.1). NCBI lineage: Eukaryota > Metazoa > Chordata > Aves > Coraciiformes > Coraciidae > Coracias > Coracias cyanogaster. The sequence continues at coordinate 56,393 of JAVSBS010007100.1, read as the reverse complement.
ACCAAGCACATAACATGTTCCAACAAGAAAGGTGGAAGGGGCCGTTTGGGTCATGAAACCCAGTTCCTGCAGTCCCAGGCAGCCATACAATAGACATTTAATCCACTGCATTCTCCAGAGCATCCCCTCCGTGCCATAGCTCTGGCCTGGAAATATTTCCCCATATCCTGTGATAAGTGTAACCTCTTTTGTACACAGTACCAAAAGTCCACAAGACTGTAACATGGCATGGCAAAAAGGCACAGAAGATATCAAGAGAGTCACCACAGCCTGAGGTCCCAAGCAGTCTGCCCATCTAGAAACTGATGGCAGCTCATCTACCTTTCAGTCTGGGTTTTAATCTACAGATTCATGCTTTTGTCACGAGGAGAAGGAATTTCAGTGACTGTTCTCTCCCTGTAAATTGCATGGATGGTTTTGTTACTGTGCCTGTCACCATCTTTGTGCCTCTACTTAGAAGCTGTCAAACAGCTTCTTACCCAAGCACTTCTGATTGCACATTCCAGATTGCTAACTTGGATTTGATTTGATTTCTCACATAAAACCCACAGCCATAAATCATGTGCACAAATGAGGGAACAGGGCTGTGCTGCTAATTAGCGCCCTGCCAGTTTATCATATTTTACCAAGCCTAAGCTCTTGGCACAAGTGGCCACATGTTACACTCTAAATTTGCCCAAGAGATCAAATGGAAACTAGAGCTGCTTTTTTTCAAAAAGGGGAAAATTAAAATTAAAGCGAATGTCAAAGATGCTCTGAGGCCCTTTGTTGCTCTTAACAATACATTATTCCTATTGATTCATCTGGAGTGCATGAAGCGTGTCTGAGCTGCAGCATGGAGTGAATCTAAAGTCTGTCAGGAGGGAACTGGTCTGTGGAAAGACAAAATGATGGGCAGATGAGCATCAGCCCCCACATTCCCCAGCACTGCAAGCAAACCACAGGGGAACCCATTGCCTGGGCAGCTAACGCTGGTCTTTTGGCAGGGCCTGTGCTAAGGCACATGTGCAGAGGGCAGAGAGCCTGTCACAAGCAGAAGTGTATATGCAAACGCTTACCCAGAGGAAACTGTAAGGCAACGATAAGGCACAACAAGGGCAGTGCTGACACTCCCAGCCTTTCCATTGCCTTTCTGCTTTATGGTCCACAGAGGTCAGCCTGAGCTTTCTAGGGAATGCTCTTTTTCCCACAGCTGGGGTTAAGGCAGCCACCTCCCTCTGCAGTGGCTAATTGTCTTCTTCTCATTAGGATGGAAAGCACAACTGTGGTAATACAAGGGCTTTTATATTTTGTTGGCCCTTGACTTTGCATCAGCTGCTGCTACTGTCCTAGCAGCAAGGTGCAAACTTGGAGCTAGAGATGCAAGCTGAAGGAATAACTAATTCCTGCAGCAGCTACCTCCAAGCCAACTCTAAACACAAGTGTGTGTGGCACCAAGGAAGGAGCATGCCACAGGAGAGCAGCTGCCAGGATTTTGTAGTACAAGATGTCGCAGCATCTGCCTCTCCATGGGAGATGTGAGAACACTTTGGGGTTAACTGCAGTGAATGACCTTATGTCTTTTTCATACCTCTAGAAATCACTCTGAGAAGGTGGCACAAGTACATCCTAGCAGATGTATGTGCTACTACTGCTTGTGATGCCATCTGGGGAGAGCATTCGGATTTGAAACCTCTAGAAAGGACTGAACTGCCTCACAAAACTGGGACACACATGCTGTGAACATCCTACAGCCCAGATCCCAGCTGCTTTGCAACATCTGTTAATTCTCACAACATGCTATGGTGTCAATCTTTATTGTTTTATTTTTACAGGAATAAACAGCTTGAAGAAGAGGTGACTGATGCTAGAAAGACGGTTCTATTTTGTATAATTTCACCAATTTTGTAGATCTCCTTCTTAAACATTGGAGGAATGCTAGTGCAGACCTGGAGCTGGAGTGCAGACAAGAATGCCAAAAAGGTATCAGCAGGGCACAGCCACCCCCCAATAGCGTAGCTACTTTGCAATTGGTAGCTAATGGTGCCATCCATTGGCACAAAGTGGAGAATGGAGGCTTTTAGAGAGAGGATTTCCTTGCTCAAAGGGAAAAGCACTCACTTAGATAACTAAAAAGAGCATTCATGTCAATCTGATGCCATTATGTTTAATGGAGCTGAATGTGTGACTTCTGCTGAAATAAAATAGTGTTACAGCAGTGGGAGGAGAGAGAGACATTTTACATTGTAGCAGCCTCATGGGAAGGAGAACAGGCCTATAGATGCTGTGAGCCTAATCACAGAACAAGGGTTATTTTGTGCATTGCAAAAGTGAACAGGAGATTGATACCTACATTAATCCTGCGGGAGAGCTGAGCAACTGCAGAATGACTGGCTTCCCCATGAGCACGGCAAAATGGGCAAGAGTGTCTCTGGCTCCCTATTCTCTTCTTTGTTATTTCTCTTTGCTTCCAATGTCATGCCATTACGGAATGCTTATTGTCATGGTAAGGGCTTAGTAAAATTAACCTTTCCAGCAAAACAGCTTCTTTCCTAAACTTCAGAATTTTAAAGATGAATAGGTTAATAAATAGTTGTTTGGACTTTCTAGTCAGAGAGGTACGTATGAACTTTCCTTTCCCATTCCAATACACAGTCTACATGGGACCAATGCACAGAGGAAAACTGGAAGCAGGGAGAAACATTCCTTCTGCCCCTTAACATGTGGCCAGGGTCTCACTCTCTTCCCCCACACAAGATCTCAAAGTATGGTAAGGTTTGACTCTTACTTTTCCTCACTGAAGGGTATATAGGTAACACTGACCCCCTGGTCCCAATTTTCCTCTCAGTCCTTCTCCATAGGGCAAGACTTGCTAGCACGAGTGACAGTTAGATCTGCAAAGGATTCATGTGCCCAAATTCACACAAATGGCCATAGCACGACAATACAGAATGTCTGAGATGCTAAACTCTAAATACAGTTGCTGCCCAGCCCTGGAGGTGCCTCGAGACATTTGGATTGTTATGTCTTCAAAGTGGGTCCATAAGAAGCTGCATTTTGCCTGAGTACCTGGCTTATGCTGAGGGGCATTTAGATGCTGCTCCAGCTGTTTTGTCTGCAGGCTTTTTTGGAGCATACCTGATTGGGCTGGGGACAGAGTGGACCTGGGAGCAACTGGTCCTCCCAGCTATCTTTCCTCCAAATGTGTCAGTGTCTGTAGCACTTCGAACGCATGTCATTAACACTGGTTTGCCTTGGATGTCAAACAGATGTGCTCTTCTGCCTACCCCCAAAAGCACAAAAAAATCTGTACTCATAGAAAAGATGGCAGCATAAGAACAGCTAAGAACAGCCTCTTATAAAACTTACCCAAAAGTCTAGTGTTTGTGGTCTGCTGATTACGGATATGTTGCTATTCCTCTAGATCAAAGTCCCATCCATAGCAATTTCAGCCTTGCTTTTAGTGCTATGTACATGGTCAGATCAGTAGTGATGTTTGTGCAGCGCAGGAAACATCCCAAACTAAATGCAAAATAAACATTAGCCTCTGGTCATCTTCCAGAGTTGGGCAGCTGGAATCAAACCACGTGGTTCAGACCATTTTTGGAGGAAATAATGTAGCTACCATCTGGCTTTGTACTATGGCTCACTGAAATCCCTCTTTCCTCAGTGTATTTTTTCACTGCACCATTCAAGTAAATTTTGGAACAACAGATGATAACATGACTGCCAGTCAGCTTTCCCCCTTCTTTTCTGCTGCTCTATTCAGTTCCTTATTACCCAAGGAATTTTTGGTTTTACATGACTATTTAATTAATCTCATTATTTTCTGAATTACAAATCACATTTCAATTTCTCCATTTATCAGGGTGGCAAACCACTCAAACCACTGAATTTCTATAAGGTCTGATCATTATAGATCAACTCCACATTACTGTGTTGCATCTATCCCTTGAGGCTCAAACATTTCAAAAACCAACAGGAAAAGAAAGCATTTTATGTTTAAATGACATCATTTCAGTACTAGTTCAACAGAGCATTTTAGCCCATGCTTATGGGCTAGGAGGCCACCAGGACTCAGTGTGTGTTTCAGCAAATGAACGATGCATTGCTGTGTCAGGGAAGGACCTGAAAGAGCTCAGCTGTACAAAAACAGCACATCTGCCCCTCACAGCCCACCCCATGCAGGAGAGCTGCGATGCACCTCCAGCAAAGCTGCTTCTCTTACAAGTGTTACACACATGCTCTCTGCAGGATGTGGGCAATGCTGGTAGAGTCAGCAGCAGCTTTTTCATCTGATTCGTGTTTCTGAGGGTCTTGGCCCCAGACCAGTATAGCAAGAATGCATGCTTAAATCCTGCTGCAGATAACTGGGCTGAAATCCATGCTGACCTGAAGGTACACATGAGCTGGTGTTGCTGCCTCCCACTGCAACCCTACAGGGTTGTGTGCTTGCTCTCCTGTACACTGCAGTGGGAGCTACTGGAGCCTTGTTGTGCTGTAGTGGCTGACTTCTGCTCCAAGACTGACAATCTTATCACATTTTTTTCAGAAGTATATTTGTCTGTTTCCTAGCTTCTGGTCAAAGGAAGAAGGGAGAGTCATTAAGAGCTGCTTTGCATGTACCCTCCACAGCACCATTTTATCGAAGTGAGGTGTACCATGGCAACTGCTGATGCGGATCTCAGGGTGGAGGAGATCTGCTGAGGACTCGCAAAGCCTGTGAAAACTCGTCTGTGCCAAAAGGTACCAAATGCCATTCAAAACCTACAGCTGACTGTGGCAATCTGTAAAAGACCCCACCCAAATGAACTTACTATTTTATTAACAATTAAAATCCTTGGAACTTATTCTGTATCTTGCAGTTAGTAGACTAAAATTCTATAATCAAATTAAAATTCCCAAATTCCTTTTCTACAATATAGGCAAGTTACTGCAAAGCAGGATGCCGTGTGAGTTTATGATGTGTAAGCACTGGGGAGCTGATTCCTCAATGGCAGAGCTTGAACACCCTTGCAGTCCTTGCAGGTGGGCAGCTAGGGTGGAAAGCCACATGGCTGAATGTTCGTACTCCAGCATACTCCCTGGTAACGTGCCTGCTCTGCTCTGGCTGAGCTGTGAAGGAATAACTGTGATGCTCATGTCATGGGAGCAAACCCAGGAACAGACTACAGACCTCCTGCCCAACCCTTCACCTCTCTCATTTGAATCAAAGAGGACAGACACAAAAAGTTCTCTTCTGAGAGTATAAGAAAAATAGTTTTTGCTTTGTTTCTGTCAGTAATACAAAGTTCTAACTTTTTTTTTTCCCCCCTCAGGGAAGTCCACACTCAACCTTGCCAGGAGATACTGTATCAGTATAGCATTATGAAGTCAACTTGTATTTAATAAGATGTTTCCAGTTCTTCAGACCACAGGTAAATGTTTTATGAAGAAAGGAAAGAGTACTTTTTATCCCTTCACTTATTTATTAGTGCTATGACTTACCATGGGTATAAAAGCAGACCACTCACAGGCATGAAGACCTATTTAAACATGTAATCTGTATTAAGACATGGGCCAGTCAGTGATTTCATCCTTACTAATCTCAATTGACCTTTCCTGTGAAATTCTGTCAGCTCCAAGGATCACGGTATGCTCTGGGAGCTTGTTGCTCCCATGCTTGTGCCTTGAAGATTACAGTCAGATGCAGATAATAGTCATTTAACACCTGAACCAGATCCTGCAAGGACACCATGTGCTTCTACAGCTTGCTGAGGTTCACATTTTGTAAAACTCTCAATGGAATCATATGACAGCTGCAAATTTAGAAAAAAAAATATCTTGTCATTTAGACTCCACTGTGAGCCTTTTGCAGGTCTTAGTTCTATTGGTGTGATTTAAGTGCCCTCGTCCGATGAATCAGAGCACCCACCTCATAAAGAGAAGAATCTGGCACAGTGCTGCTGCCAAAGCAGTGACATGTATTTGGGAATAACTAGTTGGGAGCAAAGTGCTCTGACTTTTGTTTGGTTACAGTCAGCAGGACAGCGTGCTGCTCCTGCACTTCAGAATGGCCCTTTCTGGAGGGCTTTTGGTTTCGTCCCAGGACTTTCAAACAGCGTTAAAGTAACAGGTACTATGAGAAGAGTTTGTGCCTCCGGTACTTCAGCAACTAAGCACATTGATTCCTGAGTAAAATGCACTCTGCTGTTGAAACATGTAGTCTGTATTACCAGGGTTTCTCGCAGAAGAGACTGCATTTCCTACTCTCTTCAGCTTTTGTGATTATTAGTCCTAAGAGTCTCAGTCTTCAAATCATCAGGCAGAAGCACAGGAACACACTAGAAAGGAGTGTAAGTTAATATATTGTCTTACCAGTTATATGCATCAGGGAAGACAATCTGTAGTTACTTTCTGGTCCATAAAGATAAAAGAAAAGCATTTAATGCACAACTGCAGTGCATAAATGCTGTTTATTACCAGTGCTTTTCTTCTGCAGATCTCAATGCATCCTACAAAAGTAAGCTACTGCAAACCATTCTACAAGTGAGGAAACTCAATTACAGAGGGCTTAAGTTACCTTTCCAAACTCCTGCTCTGAACCAACATCATCCAGGCAAAGTCCAGGCTTCATAATTCCATATCTGATGCACGATAGTGCATGAAGTACTGGTCACATATAGAAAAGCAGTAGAGTTGTGCTCCAAGCCATAGATTTTACATCTCAGTTTAGAGCCCAGCCTACTCATTTCCCAAGCCTTGGGTGCATCGGTGTTTTTGTGTGGGCAAGTGTGCTGGAGGTTCTCAACCAAAGGCCACTAAATGCAAAATGCAGTGCAGCTTGAGTGCCAAGGTCCAATTTTTCCAAGGCTCAAGTGAAAATGAAACAGGCAGTCTGAGCCCTGATTTAGGTCTGCCCATCTAGAAATTATCATCTAAAGTGCCCATAGGGCTTGAGATTCATCTGGACTGAAAATGTGCTGGTATTAGAAGATACATCTAAAGTTGTGGTTCTCCACCTTCTCCATTCCTCCCTCCTTCACCAAAACTCTGGCTGCCACTGGATCTTCTGGTGAGGGCCAGCAGAGATTTCTGCTGCTCTTGTGAATAGATCTTCCTTTTCCCCAGTGGACAACAGCGTGGGCAGCAAGCTGTTGTTCTGGTCTGAGTGATCTTGTAGAGTTGTGTCCTGAGACAGCCTGCACTTCACCTGACTATGATTTGAGGGTCTCTAAGGCTGGATCTCTTGTCTCATAATTCAGAACCGAGCATCAAACAAATTACTGATCTGGTAAGAATTAACTCCAGTAGCTGAAGTTCCTTCAAACTATTTGCACTGACAGGCTTGCCAATCTTGTATTTTCATCTCCACAAAGTCATGAAGCTGGTGTAAACTTGTTCTGTGCTCTGGCTGTTTTAATAAAAATGCAGTTGCATGTATGTATTGGTCACTCCAGGGCTGAACCATTATTGTGTGGTCTATGGATCTGCTGTTAACAATCCCAGGGCATGACAGCTGGTCTGATCACAAGAATACTTCCTTCAGTCTCTTCCAGCTGCTCAGTAAAGAGGGGTATTCAACATCTAAGCTGTTAAACTAGGAGAGTTTCTTTCCTGTCCTTATCTGAGTTCGGATAACCACAAAAAATGTAACACTATTGCACCCTCACTGAGGACACAGCTCAAATAACTTGCAAAAGAGAAGCATGAAAAAGCTACACAGTCAGACATGTACACTGATACATTCATTGTACAGTGGGAAGATAAACACTTATCTGCTTTTATATCTCAAGCACAACAAGTCTCATGAGAAGTCTATTCAGAGCTCATAGCAAGCTCAAAAAAACTCAGTGTTCTTCAAGAGAGAGGTAAAGGCCATTGTCAGTCAGCAAAGCTATAATTAATCCTGATCATATTCTATGGTGACTAATTGGGAATTAAGTTATTATATTATTCTTGTTTTTCAAACAAAACATGGCAGCTTTAAATTGCTGAAGGGAAATATTAGCTGTGATCTTAAGATACTGATACACAGTGATATATTCGGATATTTAGTGTTCTCATTTCTGTGGTTTTTCAATTCGTTTACTGCATATGGCTCACTCTTGAACAGATGGCAGGAATTTTTGCTTCTGAAAGTTACTGTGGTGGTGGAGGGTCAAGAATCCCTTCAGTTACAGCAACAGTGATTGGAAAGAGTACAGTTGTTTTCCTTTCCTGCACAGGCAACCAACCAGCCAACCACTCTCTGCCCAAGCCAGAGTGTGTGCTTTCGGCAAGACAAGCACGCACTGCCGCTGGCCGTGCACTGCTCTGCTTCCCCCATGGTACAAGTGGGAGATGGAGATACAGAGAGCTAATGGGATAAGTGTGTTTTGACTACACAAGTAAGATGTCAATTCCAAGGATATTGGCTCCATTAGAGACATGTTGTTGGGCAACACTTGTTTTTACAGTTAAAGATTAACTCTGTCAGTCACAATAAAATCATGTCTCAGTTGTGAACATGCCCAAATATAGACTCTGAGAAGATTCTAAGGCTTATAAAATAGGAACCAACAGGTGACTCATTTGTGTATTTGTTAGAAAAAAAATCAAATGTTTCTGTTTAAAGAACATCCAGTGTTATTGGTATTTTAGGAAATAATTGCCCAGACAGGCCCAGTGGTTTGGATCAGTGCAACAGGCATTATATCACTGGGTACATTCTGTAATTATTCTAGTTTTAAACAGTGGCTAGAGTCTCATCCCTCCCACTCCATCATCCTGATCAAAGCTACCTGCATATAATAAGCTCTCTCAAAGTCTCCCTTTTCCTACCATTCATGCTACCAGCAAGCTCCGTTGTCCCATTTCTCCCAAGCTGAAGTATGCTTGCTTTTTGCAGTGGGTAAGTTTTCCGCCCAAACAGAACACAGCTGCTGCACTCTGGCCTCTCACCTGAGCCCACAGGAGGAGCTGCTGGTCTCACACCTTTCACCAGTCTACACCATCTGACCCGCACAATTCAGCTCCTGCTCCCACTGCCCCCCTCTCTGCACTTTTCTTCACTGCACAAAATCTGCCCTCCTGTCCCTGACTGCCTCCATTCCTCATCTCACACAAAACTGTGTGTACCTTTTAGACCATCAGCTTTGCTTTTGTTCTCATGGCATGTTTTAAGAGACATCTTCCTCAGCTAAGAGCCAAAAGGGACTGTGGCACTTGCTCATGATGCAGAGCCTGTGGCACGTATAAGCTCTGAGGAACTGGCTGTGCCAGGAAGAACCTGTAAGAGTAACCCATTTTTCCCTCCTTGCACTGCACCTTTCAGTGCAGATCAGTCTGCTCATCTCACAACAAAAAGACCACAGCAGAACAGGCCACTGTGATGCTGCTGCTGTCACTCTTTAGCCTCTCAGGGCAGTGAGGAAAGAGTAAGAGGCAAAGCAAGCTGAGGTTTTGCTGTGTCCCACCAAGGAAGCTGTGCCTTGCAGAGTGCTGCCGGAGCAGCAGAAGAGCCTGAGCAGGCAAGCAGAGATGCAGGTACAGCAAGCTAAGGGACCTGCACCTGTTAGAGGTGCTGGTCAGAGCACCTCATGGAAGGAAAGGGGGTCACTGCTGTCACCAGTGTAGGGCATTTTGGTGTATTTGTCTGAGGACAAGACTTCTTATTTTTCAAATTGCCATAGAACAAATTGCCTGCAGAAAACAAGGGGGTCTGGAGGCTTTACTCAGAAGGAGAAGACTTGCTTCTTGCCAAGCACATATAGCTTTCACCTGTATTGCCTAATTAGCTTCCTACAATCCAGTCTGTGCTGTTTCAGAACCTGATGCATCCTACATCTGACAAAGTAATTCCTGTTTCTATGTCATGCTTTAATTGCCCCAGTTTCAGAAGGTATTTGGATGTTAAATTTGATTTAAGCAATTATGTTTCATTTTTATGGAGCCTCTTTGACTCACCATTTATTTAGCTCCTTCAGTTGCTTGTGTGGCAGGTTACCCATTGCCAAGGCATTTGAGCACCTCATCATGGTTTAAAAATCAGCAGACTGACAAGCTCCAAATCCTGAGAGACTGGGCCAGATTTTACAGGAGGTGATTCATCTTTCAGTTGACAGCTTCCAGCTGCTGATATTGGGAGGTTTAGTCCTGTGTATTGACAGCACAAATGTCTCAGCCAGTCTTAGCCATTTTATGCAATACTAAGAGATAACATCTAAACTAGCTGATCCCAGATAAGAAAGGGCCTGCCCATGTCTATTAGTAATATGCCACGTTCTCTCTCTGGTGCCACTGGTAGCTCTTGATGTCAGTAAGAATGGAGCAAAGGCAGAGGTGCCTGAGTATGTAATTTTCTTCATCCTTGGTATCAAGATTATGAATCAAGATGGAGAGTGAGGCACCTTGTAATAAGGCCTTATGGAGCTGCAAGGAGGAACATGCATGGTGTGTTCCTGACAGCCTCAGAGGCCCTAAATCAGCAAGTAGGTCGTGGGACATCCTGGGGTTGATTTCTAATTATCCTGCTGGCAGCCTGCTCTCCAAACAGTGTTGTTGAAAAGCAGAATTATTTCACTAGACTGTAAGAGGCATGAGCAGCAGACGAGATTTATGACACATTGTGTGTGAGCAATGAAGTTGTTTTAGCAGTGACAAACATGGTCAGATACAATGAGTAACTGAGATTTTCCAAAATTAGGGTCTGTTTTAAAGTTATCCTTAGAAAGCCTCAGAACCATTAAAAAGAACTGCAAAATCAAAGTAGGATTTCAGAGTAGATTCACAAAGCATAGTTAATGTTAGTTTTAGACAATTATATACGAAATATAAATTCTGACAATGAATGTCCTGTTACTACCCAGCTCTTGAGGACATATAAAACAGATCCTGCAAACACACAGCCTATGGGCATGTGGACAACAACCAAGATCTGAGTGCCATCCAGCCTCTTCAAGCCTACAAACTGGTGGTACACTGAGCAGTCTCCAACCCACATCGCTTGCAGAACCTTCATCCAACATGCTAAGAGCATTACAAAGTCAAAACACCAGGTCTGGGAAAAGGCAGTGCCATCCTTTTTGAGCAATGCTTAGGGCAGTCTCCATGAAGTTTTTCTACATCCAATGAGAGTGTACTTAAGACAAGCTATAAAGCATACAGTATACAAAATTGTCAAACACTCCTGAAGCATTGCCTGATGTTTCCAGTGATTCTTGCTCTCCTCACAAGCTGCTGTGTCAGCCCTGCATGAGGTCATGATCTGAACTTGGGGCTGCTCCTGTGCACCAAATCTAACTTTTAAGACAAGGCTGACAAATATGTGTTAGGGCTGTTTGTGCCAAGGGGAATCTGCAAGCTGCTATTGGCATCTGTGCCTGCCTACCTTTGAGAATTCAGGCATGAGGCTGTCCTCTGCTCACAGGGCAACACGCACCATTTCATCCTGAAGAGTCATGTCACAGAGGACAAAAATAATCAATAGAGTGACTGAATAGCAAGATCTGGATTCTAAGAGTCACATGAATTTTATAACATAAATGACTACTGATATATACAACTGCTGAGTTCTACAAATACCTGCATAAATATTTTACAGGATTTGGACCCCAACTGTCTGCTTAGTGCCCAAACACTCTGACACAAACTCTGACTTCTTTCCTGCACCTTTTTTATTTCAGCATTGTATTTAAAATACATAGGAAGAAGATGCTTTAAAACTGTTTACTGTTTGAAACATAATTAATAATAATTTGTGCAGGATGATGAAATAGCCCAGAAAGTAATCCTGATTTTTGATAAATTAATTTCTTAACATCTCCAGTTAGGGAGGGAATTATTTTTTTTTCTGTTCTACAACCTTTGATAGTGTTTTGTTCAAAGTGCAATTAAATCACAGTCACATCCATGCATGCAGCCACCATAAAAGCCTCACTATTGCTAGCAAAAAGTGAAAATCCATTTTCTGCCACCCTCCCGGGAAGAGCTCATATAATTGGGTTGCAGGAGAAGGGTGTGCTCTTTCTTAAATTTGGTTCTTTCACCAATTATCCCCAGGGTATCAGCATACATGTTTTTTTAAAGTCCTGGAACTATCCAACAAACAACTAAAGCAATTTTCTGCCTCTGGACTTGCCTACTTGCCTTCCTTAAATTAACAGCTTCTCAACTCAAATCAAAATACTTGTAAAAAACACCCATCCTGTTTATTCACACCTAGCAGAGTGAACAGTTCACTTGGTAGGCTTAAAAGGAAATAATTGTAAGCATCATCTGCAGCTGGACAAAGGTTGCCCTGGGGCTCTCTGAAAGTCTTTCCCATCTATGTCTGAGTCACAAGATGCCCAGGACAGTCAGAAGGTTTCTTGCAGTGGCAGAGCAGGCAGGGCAGTGGTCTGTGAGCCAGCAGAGCCAAGTGCTGCTTCCTGCAATCCGCCACTTGTGTGGCCCTGGCTAAGATACTTCTTGCCCTACTTGCTCCATGGGTTGTCTGCTGCTGGGACAGGGTGTTTGTGCTGCAGGGGCCTGACGCAGCAGAATGAGCAAGGATCTCTCCTGAAGCTATGGAGCAGAGAAACAGGTTTGCCTTTCCATCTCGTGGAAGTGTTCACAAACCAAACACTAGCTCATGAAGTGAGACTGAGGACAGCTTTCAATATCCCCTAAGATATCCCATCCAGGTGCAGAAATTCTGGATCACCTGTTGGTGATTTCCCTGCTCTCTAGTCTATGCAGTAAGTGAGTGCCTCTATAAGGCCTCTCTACCCTCAAGGGTGTCCACAGCTCCTCCTGGTTTGGTATCATCAGGCCCCAAAAATCCAAAGAATTTCTCATAGCCACACAGAGCACTGTAGATTTAACTAATTTTCCAGCTAATCTTAACAGTACTTACTTTAAGGCAGTCTTTCTAAGCTCTGTACTAAGCTACCCTACTGGTAAAAATCTGGTTATGAAATGTCAACAGAAGATTCAACTTTCTCATTCTTTGCTGTAAGCTCAGTTTAGAAAACACACTTGCTTTGGTATATACAAGTGGTCAGTCCCATTTTGGCTTGATCTGTTAATGCTTTTACTAATGTAATTTTCATCTCACCTAGGCTGTCTGGTTTACTTGTAAATGGGAAAGTCTGGGCTAATACTCTGTTCAGAGAAAATAACACTCCCAGAGTAACTTGCAATTATTTTTACTAGGCAACCCGTGAAGAACTTGCAGAAGAGAACATACTTTGTCCTGAAATTCTTCTCATTTTCTTGA
>JAVSBS010007100.1:11651-31879 GCA_033124195.1 Coracias cyanogaster | reverse complement strand
TGGGCCAGGTTCTGCCTCTGGAACATGAAGCCAATAGGAAAAACAAAACATTCTGCCAGGTTGTGACTCATTCACAGGTCAACTCTAACTTAGGGTCCACAACTCAGGCCCCAGCACTTCACATAGTAACATTTTTCTGAGACAGATAGAACCCAAAGAAAGCAGCCCATGAACCCATGGACTGAGACACTAACCTGGGATATAGGAGTCTGCTCTTTAAATAAACAAAAATAAAGTCTGATCATTTGTTTCCAACAGGGATTTCAATCTGAATATTTGTCTTCCACTTACACAAAACCAATGCATTTTCCTGCAGCATTTCTTAGCTTATACCAAGCCATGCAGAGGAGGCCTTCAGGAATCTGTAAAACACAAACTCCAGGTTACGCTCTGAGAACAACATAATCATTTACTTCCTTTGTGGGAACTGAGTTCTCCCCTCACTCACCACTGATGCTGTACTTGTCAGCGGCACAAACTCAGCCACAAGAATAGCTTCCCAAAAAATAGAACTGAAGACATAAAAATCATCTTTATTACAGCAACTGAGTTTCAATGAACAGAAGCGTCTGCCTTTCAGCAAACAGCATGCATGGGACCTGCATGTGTGGCTTTGATACCTTGCGTTAGAAGGGACAAGTGTCTCATTTAGCTGTTTGCTGAGACCATGGGAGTATTTTGGCAAGCTGTGCTAACATACTAATGGACTAGGATAGAGAAACTCTCACACAAAATGGCCCAAGTCCGTGACAGGCAAATTAAACTAGAGAGCGTTTAATTAACAGGCTCTCATTTCAGCAGTGGGCACTGCTGTCTCCTGTCACGGGACATGGCGGGGCCTTGCAGCACTGTGAGGGAGCAGCCATGTCGTGCCGCGCCACACCGACCAAATGGCTGGTGAGGTCTGGGGGGATGGCTGGTAGGGCTTCTCTGGAAAACTGAAACAGAGCAAACCACAAACCTCATCATGCTCTCACTGCCCCTTGAGCAGTTCCTGTCCCAAATGGCTGTTTCTTAGCTCTGCCAACTGACAGACCCATGCCATGGGGCAGCCCTGGCTGTCTGAGCCAGAACTCTCACCCTCACCAGGGTAATCCCCACAGGAGTCAGGGCACTGAGGGCCTCACTGGCCCTGACTGGCCTCTCTCGTCCTGCTCATGGCCCAGTGACCAGCAGCAGGGCTGGTCTCCAGCTCTACCCGTGACCCTGCCTCCCCACCATGGGGGCCTAGGTCCTGCCCTGGCCTTGGCCTATGTCTGACCCCTGTTTCCCTCAGGAAGGTCTCTCTCACACCCACCTCACCCTTGGAAGGTCCAGGCAGATGTCTGTCATGGTGCCTGACAAGCTTGGTTTTCTCCCCAGCCCTCCACACTAAGTGCAGCCCTGTGGGGGACAGGCCAAGGTGCGCTGCTCCCCTGAGCATCCAGCTTACCACTGACTTTCATCCCAAGTGCTAGGGTATCACCTGGTGCCTCCCCAAAACCCCTGGCAGCTGTGATGGGGGGAAGCAAGGCATGCGTGTGAGGTTAGGAGCAGCCCCCTGCTTTGAGTGCTGCTGTGGGGGCCAGGCTGCATCCCTGTCATACAGCAGGAGCAACAAAAAGCCCTCTTGCTTGGACAGCTTGAAATCTCTACTCATACAACAGCCTTTTGACTTGTGCAAACACCGGTGTTATGTTGCAAAGTGCCAAATCCCACTCTCACCACCAGCCTTAAGTTCATGTGTCTTGTAGCACTGCTGTCCATCCTGCCCTTACACATTCTGAAAAAGTGGAAAAAAAGCCAACATGTCTGCTAGTGTTTTCGGAAAAAAATTAATCCAGGTATGTATGATAACATTGCTATCTTTTATTGAATAGAAAAATAAGAGTATCTTAACTTAAAATTTATTTCTGGGCACAAAAATAAATGGATTGGATGCTATTAATACTCTCATAGCTTCTTGTTTGTACGAGCCAAACTCAGTGACAATAGTGCTTATATAAGGTTAGATTTTATACTTCCTTATTGCTTTCGGCATGCTGTACCAATCTTTCTAATAGCTGCTCAATAACTGAATATCCTCAGTGAGAAAGTGTCATCAAATGAATAGATAACTCAAGAAATAGTAGGAAAATCACTTTGAAAGATTTGAATCTCTTAAAATAAGAGTTTTAAATTATATATTAACACAGTTGCCTATCTTCATGGAACACTAGCGTTACCTCTGATGCTAAGCTTATGTATCAATTCCCAGCCTCCCCAAAAAGCAAAGAGCTGTTAAAGTAGAATGAGATGATGGAATACAACATTTAAAATGCAATCTAAAAGATTCATACAGCTACATATATTAGCCACACTAACAGGTCTTTTAACGTAAATTTCCTTCTACACTATACCCCTACTGTTATTCTAATATCTAATTGCTGCAAGAATAGGAAATATGGACACTCCGGGAGGCTTTATAGAGAGCAGTACCTTATTTTAATGGGAAAGAGCCGGCCGAATATTTAGGCCCCACAGTGTCAAAGGCCAAATCCTTCTTTGGTGTAAGTATGTCAGTTTACCTCCACCTGAAAAATCGGTTCATCTAACTGTTTAGCCCTTGAACAGTTCACAGCATTTACCAAAGCTGGAAAGTAACTGGGTAGTTTGCATCCATTGTAACACACCTGTTGCTTTCCTGAGCATTCATTAGTGGAGAAGAAAATCTTTATTTGTATGATATGGTTGCACTATATAAACAGACATTTTGCTTTTTCTATAAATATTGTATTTAGCTAAACACAATCTTAAAAGTGCACTTTTCCCCCTTAATTTGCCTTTTCAGGCATTTTATTCCAACTCAATCCTTTTTGATGCTTTCAATGAAGATAACCAAATGGGTCCCAATATTATCTATTTTGTTGCTTTATTCTGTGAGTGGTCATTCTGCTGGGCAACTTGACTTCTGAGACTCAAGTGAGATGTGTGGCACCTGCACAGGAGGGAATAGCTGCCCTTCTGAGCACCTGGCAGAGCTTGTGCTGAACAACTGGCTTTTCTCAGTCATGCTTTGTGCCCCTTGTTTCTTTTCTTCTTTCCACTCACAATATAAGCAAGACTCGCACATATTTTATGACTCAGATCTGCAAATGGTCCTGACTTCTTGTTTTCCTATGTGTATGCCTTACAAGTAAGTATTTAGGGACCTCTGGTTTGAATTTTTTTAATCGCTTTTCCTTGGGCTTTACATTTTTACTTTTGTAATAATATTTTTGTCAAGCTATTAGAATAATAATGAGGTTGAGGATGTATGTCTGATCTATATAGCACAATAACACATCCTCTTAATACAGTTTAGCATGTTACTTCTTTTTCATTTGCTTTGCACCTTGAGCAGATGTCATCATTCTAGAAGCCTTTGGAGATACGGGCAATAGCTTTTTTACTTGTCTCTATAAATATAAATCAGCATCTGTATCATGCAATTTAATATTTTCCCTTTAAAATAGAATATACTGAAGTGGTTTGTGACATTACATCTGCTAATAACATAGTTTTTATGGAGTGCCTCAGAGTTATCTCTATCTCTGTAAGTGTGAAATACTATTCTTTGTTCAAGTTTTCCACTGACCCTGAAATATTATGATATTAATTCTTGGAATACCCTGATTCTAATTATTTATTAGAGTATTAGAGTATTTGTGCTTGCAGCTGGATTGAGTCAGATGCAGATTCCTTCTCCCCCATCACAATACTTATATAGTATTAGAGATGTGTCATGGTTACAGTCTCCCGCTCACAATTTTTTTTGGTAATGAGCTGGAAAGACAACAATCTAGGCTCTTTGAAAGCACTTGAACCTCTTGGTTATTTTGATGCAGGGGTAGAAATATGAAAGATACTAAATTTCTACAAACTTTATGAGGATAAGTGCCTAGAAGAGAAGTGTGCCTGAGGGAAGGGCAGGGCAAGCTGTTACCTGGCCTGTTAGCAGCCTGCCCAGCCACTGCCAACTTAGGATGTGCTGGCCAGCAGGCAATGCAGGAAAATAGGATATCACAGTGGGCTTGCTATGGCTATGGGAAGGAACTGAGACTAGCTGAATATTGATGCGGTATTGGATTAGTGTGTCATTGGGAATAGAAAGAAAGGGGGTGGATTGCTTTGCTGGTCGTATAGGGAATATGTGGATGTTACAGTCACTGCAGAGAAGAAGTACAGGGGACACCAGACAGAAATTGGTATGCAAACAGGCATTATTAGTTCCGCTGCTCACAGGAAAGCTTCCTTATGGTGATCCTTGTTAGCTATGTTAGTAGAGAGGCTTTTTAAGTAAAAGAACATCTGAGCTTATTTTAAAGCTCTTCCAAAACTGCCCATCTCTGTGAGCATATGCCCCAGGAACATGCAGGGGATCTGAGCACCCTAGCTGGGTAGCAAACCTCCATCAGAGGCTGGGCAGACAGCCCAAGAAGCAGCTTTTTCTGCTGTCTTTGTGGATGAATACGGGGCTGCAAGTGGGAACCCTGGGACGTGGTACCTGGGAGGCTTATAGCATGGGTAAATTGGAGCTGGATAACCATGAAAAGACACCACAAGAATAGGGAAATCTGTTGCTACCACAATCACAGCTCTTGTGGATGGGGCCGTGTGTGCTTTTGAACCCTCCAGGCACAGAGGGGCCTCAGCTTGGTGTGTTGAGCGGGAAGCACATGGTGGCTGTGTTCACATCAAAGGAGGCATTTAGGGTGACATGGCCACATTGCCCACTTTCTATGGTGCTGTGGTATAAGGGGACTGTCAAAGCACACTGGTGCTGGAAACATAGCCACTGTTCTAAAGTGGCCCATGGAACCTGACTGAAAATAACCCTCATTTCAGGTTTAGGCAACTTAATAATATAGATATTTTGGATATTTTATTTGGGAGGAACCTAGTCTGTTTAAGATACTTAAGTCCTTCTCTTCAGAACAATACTCTCTTCCTGTAATAATAACTCAAACATACTTTGATTATCATGTATTCCCCTGCTGCAGCACACCATGGCAATAGGATTACCAAGATGCTGCATGAAGAAGGCTCTTCTGCTTACACACTTAAGGGCTACTCCTTGAAAAAGAAGCCCTAAAAATTCCCCACTTTACCATGCATCTGAAAGGAGATCAGTTGGGACTCTTAAAAGTCCCAACCTACATCCAGTCCTCATCGACATCAAATGTCACTTCCTAATGGGAGTAAGAAGATGAGGAATATGTTTAGTGAGTTCTCACCACTTTCCTCTCTGTGGTCCTGGTGTACCTTGTCTCTGTTATTTGCTACTGTTATTAACATATTTGCTTCCAGAGGCCCCATTTAGCTTATTGCAGTTATTACTGTTGCCAAAGAGTCATGATATAACTCTTCTCATGAGTCCATTCAAAGTTTATAAAAATCAAGAGAGTGATGGCTTTACTATTTTTTACTAAGTATTAATCAGCTTCTTACAAAGTGGATTTTATTTATTTAATGTGTAACTCTCCAGGGTTTAGAGGGAGCAGCACAACTTTCCTTCGGCGAGCCTTAGAACTTGGGCCAGCTTCCCTGCAAGAAAGATTTCCTGACAACAGGGATCTGATGAGAATGCAAAGTACACTTTACACCTTTTTTTTTTTTGCTGTCAGACAAGCATTCACTAGTGGCCCATGAGCCAAGATGTCTTGGAAAAACGAATAATGAAGTCTCTCACATTCAACACATTCATTATAATCTTGCCAGGGAAGTGGTGGATTCCCCAACATTGAACACTTTAAAGATTAATCTGGACAGAGTGCTGGGCCATCTAATCTACATCGTGCTTTTGCCAAGAAAGGTTGGACCAGATGATTCATGATGTCCCTCCCAACCTGGTATTCTATGATTCTAAATCCACAAGGTTTGGGGATTGAAGCAAAGAAGTTTCTGTCATCTGCTGGTCACGTGGCTCTATTCCTGCTTTCCTCACAGAGATCAATGTTTCAAAAAGATAATCAACAGCCTGACAAATCAAGGGAAAATTTTCTTGAAATCCCTTTTCATTACACACGCTCAAAAAAAGTTGTTCTGTGTTTCAGCACAGTTAGACAATCAGGTTAAATATATCTAGTATAATCTCACCTAAAATAGGATTTGACGCACGAATTTAAATTAGAATTAAACTCATATTTATAGAAAAATATCCCATGCTGATGTTTGACTTTTTAAAAATGGATTTTAATTAGTAGAGCAGACATACATGGTGTGGAGTTAAAAACACAACCAAAGTTGTACTGTGTATTGCCAAAGTACTTTCGTATTTTTCAGATGAAATTCTTCCAGTCCATCTTTCAAGAATTTTCATCTACTTCTGTAGCTCTGGGAACACAATTATTTTATAAGATGTAACCGTAAAAGGACAGAGTGGAGTATTGTGTTGGAGGCTTGGTAAATCAAGATTTACTTTTGTTTGATTTTAAATTGTAACTTTCCCCCCTCCTAATCAGTTGTGCAAATTCACTAAGGGATCTGAAAGATAAATCTTTCCTGGCTCATATCTCATGACCTGGAATAAAAATATTGCAGATTACTGTCTTTTATACTTGATGAAACTAACACAAGATGAGTGCAAAATTGATTGGGAAACAGTATTCAGACAACAGTTATGTACAGGGTGATTGCTGAGTTTCAAACTGGAAGAAAGTATCTACTGGTTCTTCAAAAGTTATCTTGGGTCAATATTTTCATTAATAACCTGGAAGATGGAATAGAGAACACAGTTTTTAGGTTTGAAGATGATCCCAGGCAGTCAGGGTTGGCAAAGATGCTGAAGGACTAGGATTCAAACCCAAATAGGTATGGGAAAAGGATTTGAAAAAATAGAAGCAATTCAATAACAATACATGTAAGATGGTACAGAGGAATAATCACCTGCATAGACTGGAGGCACTACAGTTTAGGTAACAGTTTTGCAAGAAAGAATTTGGCATTAATAGCCCATGACACACTGACAATGAATCAACAGTGTTTTAAAATAGCAAGCACCAGCCTAGAACCTAAATGAACAGGATGTTGTATGTAAGATGTGGAAAATAATCACACTGCTTCATGCTCTATTAATAAAATATTTTCTGCGTCACTGTATCTGATTTTGAGCACCACACATCAAAGAAAAAAAAAAGTGGATCTAGAAGACAGTTTGGAGCACAGCAGAGCAGCTATAGAAAACTTGACATGGAAACGGGACTTATCTAGTCTGGGGTAGTGAAGATTGAGAGGAGATACTGTAAAAAATACCTTCCTTTGGAAAAGGAAGGGACTATTCTGTTCTCCATAGTTAGCATGGCTAGAATGCAAACAATGCGCCTCAGCTGTAGCGAGAGAAAATGAAATAAAGCATTTAATGGAAAAATGTTTAAAAGTAAACTTACTGGTGCTCTGCAATAGGCTGCCTGGGACAACTGTGGATTCTCTACCATTTGAAATTCATTAAGAGCTTGACAAAGTTCTCCGTTTTCTTATCATCATAGGCTGTGGTCTGTGGATACTAATTCTTGCTATTGCACAAATCTATTACATGGTGTTAAGCAAGGGCTAACTCTTTTGCAAATATGGTGATGTATTTCTGTCTTTAAGCAGATGGCCTTTAAAGCTTGGCCACCCAAAGAAGGTGACAGAGCTCAGGGCAGGGAATAAGCCATAAATAAAAAGGTTAAAAGCCTGGCAGATTAAAGGGATCTTTTTTTTAGTGATGCTAAAATATCGCAACACTCACGGTTTTCCCTTTGGACCTGTGGTGTAAGCTCTGTTGGACACCTTCATGGCTGATGGGGCATTCAGAACATCATTCTCTCTGTGTGCCTCACTTTTTTTTCCTCCTGACCCTCTTTGTGTGACTTTTCTTGTATCAAGCAGGTTGTGAGCCTGCCTCTCAGACTTTGTCTCAGGTGGGGTTCTAACATCTATCAAAAGGTGTAGGAAGTTGATTCTGTGTGAGACCTCTCGCCCTTTGGCTTTTTTTTTATTTTAAACTGGCCATTGTTTAAAAGAGAGCAGAGGCACACAGACACACAGACACATATGTGCAGTCTGATCCCAGACACTTTCCGTAAGGCATCAGGCAAAAGTGCTTTAAGAACATATTATTACTTGTTCTGGTAGTGGTGCAAGAAATTCCACTCAAATAACAGTAAAATCATGTCTAAGAAGCTGATGAGATAAAAATCTTTAACATCTATGCCATTGTTGTGTTTTATAGCAGCCATGAAGATTAGTCCTCATCAGAGGAAGAAAGTTAAAGTCAGGACTATTATTTCCCTAATGTCTGGATTGTTACTGATAGTTACTGTGCTCACCAAGCAACACAGCCATTCATTTATTAAAAATTTAGCAAGCCAAAAGCAACAAATGTTGACTCTATGAAGCTGAATCAACTCAGCAGCCTCTATTGAAGGCATCATTTGATAATGTGAGAGTCCATAAATATTGCAGGCCAATTGGATGAACAAAAAGAGGCAGAATATCCCTTCCAGCCACCAAGGTGTCAAAGTCACTTCTGCTGCTCTCCATCCAAGTACCTGCATATGATACTTGTATTCCAGCTTCCTAAAAACTGTATTGTTACTCTCAGTGGAAGTAGGAATGAAAAGTAATTTTTAAATATCTTTATCATTGCATTTCATGGATGAGGTATGTCTCTGAACCCATACTGAATAAAGAGGTGTTTGTTTTACAAGAATCTTTTTTTGACAGTGAACCCACTTTTAAGTGCAATATTCAGCAGAGGCAAACCCCATGGTAAATTTGGCTAGGAGAAGGATTTGATGAACTGAAAGAAAGATGAATGGAAAGAAGAAAAGGAGGGAAGAGGATCTTGCAGGTATGGACTAAGGGAAAAAAGCTGGGGGAAAGAACAAGATGACAGGCAGTCAGCACAGCACAAAACCTGCCCTTGCAGGATTGCAGGAAGTTTCAGGGAAAATGTGGTATTTGTTAGAGTTTTCCAGCTAAGGAAATGAGTGACTACCGAACAATTCTTAGAGATAATAAGCTGGATACTTTCAATTTTAAATAAATCTTCCTTATAAGTAGATTATTATTTTGTAGACCAAATAATGGTCTCTGGGTAATAAGCTGGTGCAGAACACAGCACTGCATGAGTAGAATTAGCATTTGCACAGCTGGTAGCAAAAGCAAAGCAAAAGGCTAGTTAACATTTCTTTGGATTATTTTGTAAAGTGAAATCAATTCTTGTGAAAGATGCCAGATAAAGAGCCCAGCAGCAAAGTCTCAATTTATTTCAATGGGGCAGAATCAGTTCCTGAGCCAAGAATGCAGCCAAATCCAATGTGTAGAGCCAAGCCAAGTTGCCATGGGTTGCTTGCCAAAGTGGTCATAGCCCTGCCTAGGAGCCTAAGGCTGACAGACTGACTGACCTTTTCAGCTCTTGCCATCTCTAATAAGATTGCCAACAATAATGATATCTAGGGATCAAAACACCCATCTGCTATGTATTATGCTGAAAAAAGCAGCTGCCTAGATGCTATTTACAAAGAAATGGGTTTAACTTAGAGCTAAGGATTTGCCTAAATGCAATGGCTGCAGGGGAAGAGCTTTGACTTCCTCTTGGTATGGGGTGGTGGTCAATATTTCATGAGAGAAGAGCACCTTCAGCACACTGCTAACAGAGTACTACCTACCAAAGCAGCATCACCCAACAAATTACAGATATTTGCACTGAGGTGGGCAGGAACTAGCTGAACCAGCTTTGGAAAACAGTTTGGAGACTATATGGCATCCAGAGGCCTCTTCCAGAGTAAATTATTCTGTGTATTTATGAACTTGTGGTTCTGGACAGCATTGTCTCTGATTTCTTCTGTCCCTGTACCCTAAATGCAGACAATATGACACCCAGAGGTTAATAGTCAGCAATAGCTGCTACTGCAGCCACACGGACTCTACTGGTCACAGAGTGACTCCCTGACCGTTACAGAGATGAGAGCGGTGGCGATTCCAGCCTTCTTAGCTCTTACAGAGTTAGCACAGCACCCACTATCCAGATCATCAGCTCGTTTCCAGCACTTAGAACAGATGAACAAATACAGCTGTAAAGTTCTTTGATTTGAACTGTGACTAATCACTAATAAGACCAAACCTCGTTGGTGAGCCAGACAAATTCAGCTCTGATGCAAACTTCAAGTTAGCAAAAAGAGGAGGACTTTAGCAGGCCCAAGCATACACGTAAAGGTTATATAAGGTTATTTTCATTTTTCTTCATATGCATCTTATTCTTCTCAAGATACAAAATACTAAGATTAATTTTTCTCAGATAAGACCACAAGCGGAAAACACTGACAGTGTTCTTTTGTTCTGAAAGGGGGAATAGCTTTGAAAGACATTCAAAAGATAATGTTTGAAAACTAGGCCATCGTGCTTCTCCCTGAGAGCTTCTGCATGGACATCTAGTAGGAAATCCATGTAGAATCCAGAAACTGGCATGCTTCCTTTGAAAGAGAGCCCATTGATCCCACTTTTAAAAAAACTTTCCCTTTCTAAAGAGCTAGGCAGCCTGAGGGAAAGGATATTTTATTTTAAACAAATACCACTATTGTGCTTCTAAAAATATTTGCAAATGTATATTCTTTGTTCTATTTATCACAAATAATTTCAAGTAGTGAAAACTGGAGGTAAATATTAGAGAGGAACTGTAGAAAAAAAAATAAAAATTGGTGCATCTATTCCACAAGATTGTTCTTGCATTTACTAATGCTTTTAAATGTCTTCAGTGACAAGGCTTCTCTCTGGTTTGATGTGAAACAGCTCTATAAACATGGGCCATGTCAAAATGCTTCTGACTGCTTGGACCTGAAGTGCCATTCGTTGTGCTCACACTGTGTTTCTCTTAAATCTCATAAAAAATAGGACTGTGTTGGTCCCCCTTGATAAGCAATGGCTTTAATTTTCCTAGCGAAATGTGACCCTTTAAGCAGTAAGCACACAGTATTGTGTAGACGTTGTCAAGAGAGATTTGGAAAGGAGGGAAGAGATTGTGTTCTTATTTCCTGGATTAAGCAAAAAACTACTGTGAAAGTTCTCAAATAGACATACTGTACTTGTATATTTGGCAGTGTTTTCTGCCCAGGGGACAGACAACACTTGGTGATTCTCCACAGTTTGTACCTGAAATTGGACAAAATAACTTACTACTTCTTGAAGAGTCCAAGAAATTATGTTATTAGCCAAATGTTAGTAACATAAATCAAAACAACAAAAGATGCAAACTGTGTTGATTGAAATGCTGACCCTTCTCTCAGCTAAGGCTCACTGAGCTGCTGTTCCCAGGGCAGGGACATTGGTGGGTCATAGCCAAATGTCTCCACTTCCACAGCCATTGGAGAGGAATCATCCAACTTAATACCCTCCACCTCCAGAGGAACTTTACTTAAATATAATGTTAATTAGAAAGCTCTTTCACCACACTGACCTCTTTCTCCTGATAATTTCAGTATGAGAAATGGAGCTGGTTTGTTTTTCATGTCCAGCCCAACCTTCTCTTTGTTCTTCAACTTATAAATGTGTCAAACATAATTAAAACTGGCAGAAGCCAGGATTAAATCAAACAAACTGTAAACATTGCTTGTGTTATTTGGTTGATGCAAAACCTTCACCACAAAAGGCTTTTAAATAAATGAATTCAGCTATTACTGTGCTGCAGCACTGAAACCTTGCTCCAAGTGCTTGAACTTTTCAGGGACACTGTCAGGTCATCTTAGATTCAAAACCTAATGCATGGCTGGAATTCTGAAATTGCCTAAGGGAATTAGGTACCTGACTTCTACTGAAAGACAGTGTGTGGTGGGAAGTGAATTGACTTTCAGCAGAAATTAGATGACTCTGAAAAGCCTATTCATGTCCTTGTAGACAGCGGGCTGTGTCCTTCATAGAGATAAATTAATGTAACTCCTTTGGCACCTCTATACTCAGCAAAGCATATGATACACAAATTTTACAAAGCCTAAGACTATCCAGAAAACTCTAAGTGCTATGTTTATTTAAATTTGACAGTATTTTGATTAGCACTAAATATTTCCTTTCAATGTACAATAATTACATTGTACAATAATGATATTATTAAGGTGTGGCATAACTATAGGCCCAATTTCCAGGAGATTACGCCATTAAGGACTTCCAGTCTGCCAGAGTGCAGCTTGCAGGTTAAGCCACTAATTTCAGTGGTACTACTAACCTATTGAGTGCAGATTCAGAGCCTCAGTACATGCAAGGTTTTCCTCAAAACACTTCTGCATTACAAACCCTGAACCTGTATCTCATTAGCCATCATGCAAATTCATAGCAGGCAATAGGGAAACTCAGTACTTTTGGAAGCAGGTTTCTGTCTTGTTGGCTGAGATTTTACTTCTAAGCAATACAGCATTAAAATTTGTATTACACAGCTTTGAAAATAGATCCCTGGCTACTTGACAGTATTTCCTTTAATTCCTCATCACTACTTTAAAAGTAATGCAAGAAATGTGATGTTGTCTGTATTTTTATTGTAACTTATTTTTCACACAGGATAGGTATTTGTTACTCCTAAATTCTGCTTTTTTGGCACATATATGTTTATTTCTCACCTTTTATGACTTTAATAACCTGACGCTACATTATGAACATTTTTGGGATATCTCTGTCCAATACCTTTAGAAAAAAACAAGTGTAGTAATAACATCAGACTGGAGGCAGAAATTTCCCTTTCTGATCTTAAAAGTCGTCTTATTTATCCCCAGATAATCTCAAAGAATTCTACTGGTCTCCTAGGTAAAGCTACCTCATTCAACACTGAGCATGGCTGCTACAGGGAGAACGCAGTGACAAAGTCAGAGGTATTTTGGGGGCAGGATGACATCATGATACAAGATGGCACACACACAGAATGTACTGGTCCTTCATCTTTGGAATGGCAATTCATATCTGAATAGAGATGATTAGACAAAATTAGTGCACTTATTTCCTCTTTATCTTCAGTGGACATGAAGTCAGACCACAAAACCACTGCAGAGAGCCTTGTAACTGGTCATGAGGAAGCCAGTGCTTGAGAGAGCAGTAAGGTCAGGACTGATCAGTGAAGGCAGAGCTAGTGTACACCAAAAATCTCAAGCATCCTTGCCCAATCTATTTGATCAAGACTACGTATTAGTTCCTTGCTTTCATAACTATAGGTATCTTCAGATCTATTGAAAATAGCTGATAAAGATTCTTCTGGGGTGATGGGTAACTGAGGCTCGGTATCACAAAGAATGGAAAGGAGCAACATAACCATCTCATGTGTTGGGAGCAGCTGAAACCATCTTAATGATCTGCTACTAGGATGTGTCCTATTTTAGAAGCTAAATAATCTCTGTGGAATTGACTATACAAATTGTAATATTTAACCTATTTCCATCAATGTATATATGTTTTCTTCTCCTTCAATTTGCTTTCTCACATATTTGCTATGAGTATTGCTCTCTGTTTAGACTTCCAGAGCCAAATTTTGAAAGCTAATTAGATATGGAAGGATTACAGTAAAAATCCTATATGGAAACAAGATTCTTCATTAACAATGACACAGAACTATGTGATAAATGAACTAAAGAAACTTTCATGTTTTATTTGCCTAAGATGATTATATGCATTGCCTCAGTCATCTGGAAAAGGTGAATAATTTATCCTTTCTTCAGTGCTCATCAAAATCTGACATTTTCAACTTAAGAGTTAATAACTGGCATAAATGGAGAAGTAAGATGAACTTTTCAAGACTCTGGCCGTTCTGCCCAGGATAAGAGCCCTGCTTAAGTGATCAGTCAAGTCCTAAACCTTTTCTGCTAGTTGGCAGCCTGAGGAATACTTCTGTAACAATGAGATCTTAGGGTTTTAGGCAGTGAACAGAAGCATTGCGGAATGAATTTGGAAAGAAGGCTTCAGAGTAGTACTTTTATCTTTTTGTATCCAAGTATTTTTATTCGGTGAGGTTGAGACAAAGAAGGTCTTGGGAGGGGAAAAAAAAAGTGTAACAATGTAATGAATCTTGGGTACTGTAATGTCATCTAAAATAACTCAGCAGCAGTTTTTGCTAATATATAGCCCCCTTTCCCCCCCATAACAAGTCAGACTGCTTTTCTCCCCCAGGTTAGGGTTTGGGAGCCAATTTAGAATTTACATGGATGCAAATATGAAGGGATACTGTTAGGAGTATTCCACTGCTTCACAGCTGAGTTGATACCAGATTTTGCGCTAAAGGCTTCAACTTGAAGCCCTCCTTGTAACAAAGGACAGTGAGATTTGACTTTTAATCAGGGCTGTAATATGTCGAAATAGCTTGCAATTCTTTTCACTAGTTAAGTACATTCGTTTAGTATCTAGTTTTACTTTATTATATCAAAGGATTCCAAGAGGTATGTTTTTGTTTTCAAAGACAAATATTGCTTACAATAAGTATTAAAATGTTATTCTACAGTATTTGGAACCTAAATAAATGAACTTTTGGGCAGAATGAAGAAAAAGTATATGACATTTATTCCTAATACAAATTAAACTTGAAGAGGCTATCTGCATTGTTCTGTATGAGAGAAATTAAGAACTGCATAATGCTCTTTAGCTTTAATGCATTGTATATTTAATGAGGAATTCAGTTCAGTCTTCCTTAAATTCTTGCTAGATTTCGTATTAGTTTAATCCCTTATTTCTCCAGTTACCTCATACAAAGGATGATTTCACCGTCATTAAAGATCACCTCTTTTCCTGTTTTCATATTCTTCTCACTGTTATTCTTCTTCTCATTGAAGTCTCCTTTCTGGTCTTAATGAACACTCTGAGCACTTCATTGAAAAAAATGATGAGTTAAACATTTTCTATTTCTCTAATCATGACCCTGTCATTATCATCACCAAAAGCCAGAAAAAGAGGTTAAGAATGACAGAATTACATGAAAGGTAAAAAGGACACTGCCAAAGTGATTTTGTGATCACTGTCGCTTATAACAATACACTGAATGTTGGCATGGCAATTTAATTGCATACTAAAGCCTATTGTGTAAACTCAGTTTGCATTATGTAATGCTGATGCTCAATTGCTTCAGTCACAATTGAGCAAAATATGAACAGAAATGTAGAAAAGTCTCTGATTGTTATTGTGTAATAATTCATGCAACTCATCAGTATGACAGTCTTCAATTTAATTCGATATTTTTGAAACAGAAAGCCACAGTGATTCTATCCCATAAGAAAAAGTAGACTAGAAAAAAATCATGTGTTTTACAAATGGAGAGAAGAAAAGAAATGTAGGATACATTTTTATTCTATCACTTTTGACAGTATCCTTTTAAAGGGAAGACTAAATTAAATTTTAAAGGCCAAATTCTCCTCTCGTTCACATTGCAATAGCTCCAGGATAGTCCTACCGACTTTCATAGAATTACTCCAGATTTACACAAATACTAATGGCAGCAGAAGTTGGCTTCTCAAGCCCAGCTATCTCACAACAGGAATACACTTTAAGAAGTGATATATAAAATAAAATAGTTTGGTTTTTTATTCCATTAAACTAGATCTGCAATATCACAGAGAAAGATGGACTCCTCTTCTGATAAGCTACTCTCAGAAAACAGGCATGATGAAAGACAGAAAGCTCAGAACAATCTTTGAATTAAGAATGTGCTCAGTGGACACACTTGGTTTCTTCCCATACCACAGATTTCTTACCCTGAAATCTGTATTTCACATAAATGGAGGAGAACAGGACATGGAAAATTTATCTGAAGGCTAAACAGAATTTATCCTGCAGTGACCTGCTTGAGGAACAGAAGGAAGGGGAAGAAGGCAGGCTGAGACCAGTGCAACTCAAAGAGCAAAGACATTAAGTGACAACCCCCCTAGAAGTGTCAGAGGCGGAGGTCTTCCAACAGAGATATGCCATTCACATCTGTCCCACCCTTCGGAGACACTCTGTCCTAGTTATTTCCACTTCATTCACATTGTTTCTATACTTGTTGAAATGGTTCACACTGTTTCACTGTTATTATTGTTATTCTTCTACCTATCCACACTTGTCTCTGCCAGTCTGTTATTCATAATTGCTAGGGCTCCAACACCACCAGAGAATCCATTTTGCTTTGAATTAGAGCTCATTTGCCTTGGATAGCCATTAGCAGTTTCTGACAGCTGTTTCTGCATGATGGCCAGCGAAACTTTATTGGAGGCCAGGAAGTCTTTCATGGAGATCATCTCGCCTGACAGCCGGCGTCCATCTGTGTCGCTCTCATTGACAACATCAGTCTCAATGGAGATGTTTCTCCGGCTGCGCACATTTCCTGGCATTACCACGTTCCTCCGTGAACGAAATAATTTTCTTTGGCATCTGTGGCAGCACCTGCAGTCCAGCTTCTTTAATATCCAGTTTATGGATTGCTTGATGATAATAGAGATAACGTTAAATAAGGAATAGATGCAGCACACTCCCATGAGTATGAAGACAAAATTGCCAAAGCGGTAAAGGCCTTGGCTTTCATACTTGATGTTCTGGCTACTGACCAGATCACCAAAACCAATGGTGCTGAAGGCCACAAAGCAGAAATAAAGTGAGTCAAAGTAACTCCACCCTTCAATTGGTGTGTACATTGCAGAGGCACAGCAGGAAATGATGAGTGATGCTACACATAAAATCAGCATGACATAGTACACAGAGGGTTTCCAGCCTGCCAGGCTGTCCACCTCAGAGGTCCCCGAGCCCCGCCGGCCATTGTGAGGGAGGACGCCTTTCCTCTTCAGCTGTCTTTCATGGCAGGACTTCATGACATAGGCTATGACAGTGATCAAGCGCTCCAGGAATAGGTTAAAGAACAGAATGGTCCCTGCACATCCTATAAGGCCATAAAATATCAGAAAAATTTTGCCTCCAACCGTGGCTGGGGTGGTCATGCCAAACCCTGGAAGACAAAACAGAACAGTTGAGAAAACAAACCTGTAGTTGTCATGTCAGGAGTTTTGTCATATGCAAGACTGATGAACTGGAAGCAAATCCCTGTGGCACAGCTCAGCTCTGGAAAAAAGTGAGGACACTCTCCCCAGCTGTTACCCACTTGTGCTTGACCATCTCTCAGCAGTAAGAGGAAAGAAATTCATGCCAGCATTTCCTCCAGAATCAGAATGAAACAAAAAGCAGAAGAAAACACACTGGAAAGAAAAGAGAGTTTAGTGGATGTCTGAGTTTTGGTCTGGTTGCTAGGCTCACTCTGTCCCTCTTCGTGCCTTGGATTACTTCCAGGCGTCAGGGTTATTGCGCCTACTTCCTTCTCTCTGATGCTGTTCTGCACCACAGGTCTGACCCAGGAGTGGCTCTTGCCTTGAAGGGGTCTGTCCCCACCAGATCTTTGTAACACAAGGTGAAATTTTTCAAAGCCTCACTTAGGTCCTGCTGTAAGTGCGCGTGGCACATCAGCCAGCACCCCATACCCACCACAGCCCGGCCAGAGAGGCCCAGGCTGGGTGTGCACACCTGATAGGGTCAGCAGCCCCTCATGGGGGTCCCCAGTAGGTGTTAGAACTGCTCTGCACCTGACCCTGGTGTCTTTCACCCATTATCGGCCCTTTTTAAAATCAGCATTGCTGAAGTTTTCCTATTTCTCTGTGTCCCACAGCTCAAGTCTGCATACAAGTCTTCATGAAAGTCTCCTTTGGTGTCATTCCCTGTTGTGGGCTTTCTCAGATAAGAGGTGCTTCAGTCTTCTCTCAAATGCCTCCTTTCCCAAAGCCTGCAAATAGCAATTTTGTTTTTGTTAAAACTATTGATAAGATAATCTTGCTTTAATAAAATATTAATAAAGAATAAAAAGCATGTCCAGAACATATTGAGTAGGTTGGAGTAATACTCGTGATAAGTAACTTTGCTGCTGTTCTATTAGGATTAATAAGGGATTACATAACTGATCAATTAAGCCAAAACAATCTTGCTGAGAGGACAGAAAAATCATGTTGGACAAGAGACACAGTTATTTGTTCCCCTCTCTGTAACTGTGAGTTGCTAATTATGAAGCAGAGACATTAGGCTCTGGGAAATAAAGGAAATCATATTCAGTGTGATACACTTATGCTTGGAAGACAGACAACTGCAGTGTGAAGAGATTATGTTTTCAAGAGCACTGAACTGCACTCATCTTCCCTTCACTGGAAACCTGCTAATAGCACAGACTCTTCTCTAACACAAATTCCTGCTCCTACTTCATGTGGTTAAGTGACAACCCTTGCCTTCACCCCTCTGTCATGACCCCCTCTGAATGACCCAAGCCCAAGTGTGGACTCTTCATCTGCATCCACAGCCAAACCACAGTGTCCAGAGGACCTACCAGAGGCTTGAGCCTCTTAACCAAATTTCTGTGCTAGAGAGAGCCAGGCTGCAGCTCTGTGTTATGGGGAACAGGATATGACAAGACACAATACATATGGACAAAATGTTCTTCATGACAAGGACTTTTTGCCATTGTTTCTCTTGGCACTCAAATATTTCCACTCGCTTTCTACCTTTTCCTTCTGTTCCATGATCTGATCCCCCTTTAATCCTAATTTTGGTGCTTATTTTCTGTGCAGGCTGGCTTATATGCAAGTCATGACTTCCACCCTGTGGACAGACCCGTAAAGACCAATGGATGAGACGAACCTCTCTGTAGCTGGTGGGCTCTGCCCAAAGCAGTCAGTGGGGAGGCACGTGGGGGGCTGCTGCCTCCTTGGACCAACCTGGTCTTTGAAGAAGAGAAGTGGCTGCAGGCTGGGCAGAGATGGAAAGGTGGGGAGCCTCTGGCACAGGGTGAACAGCCTTAGGGACTGGCATGCATCTCTCACAGCATAAATAAAGCAAATGCTCTGGCAAGAGAAATGCAGTTAAGGCGTACACCTCCAGTGTGACACTACGCCTTTGGGCTGCTTCCCACAGGCCCTTCTCAGGATCCTGCCACTGGTACCACAGCTACAGCCTGAGCTCCTGAAGTTCGTTTGTTTAGTTGACTGGGTTTTGCCTCTGAGCTCTGTTCTGCATGGGTAAAAACTCACTAGCAAAGGCTTTTTAAAAGCACCCAAATAGGCATGACAGGAAATGCTGGGTGAACTATAAATACCAAAAGATTCAGAACATTGATCCAGAGAGGCAGTGAGCCTCTCAGTGTGACTGTCCCTTGTCAGCTCCCCCTCTTCAGGAGAGGCACTCTTTTTACCTCTTGGAGTAAATGTCATTTCTGTTCATGTTTCTATTTACAAATCTCAATATGTAGCAATCAATGCTAACATTTCCAAACTAGCACTAAAATGGAAAATCTGAAAGCAGTATAGAGATACTAATTTAACAAGTATTTTCCTTTAAAGATCATTTGTTAAAAATGAGCTATAAGCTTTTAGTCCCAGAAATAATTTCAGCTCTTGAAATGCCTTGTATTTCCGTTTATTGGGCCACATTATGCCTGGTTAACTTTGACGATCACCGTATTACATCTGGGATTAATTTGGGATGCTGTATTATACACTGGGACCTGTTTGACAGTAAACACATTTTTCTCCAAATGGACTCCTGGGGTGTTTGAAATATTTATGAATCCAAGTAAATTTGATTAATTGTTTCTGCCAATAAATGCAGGAGGGCAAAATTATAAAAGGCTGAAACAGCTGAAATGAAATTAAATATTTTCTTTTGGCATTTTTATGATGAAACTTTTAATTTCAAAATATCAAGCACCTTTTGGCTAAAAAAAAAAATCAGTTGGAAGTAAAAAAAAATGGAAAAAGTTCTTTGAAAAATCTTTCAGAATTTTAAAGGCTTCATCATTTTAAAATGGAATGCAGTATTTCACTAGTGGTCAAATCAAATTTACCAAAAATTTAATTAGTTTTTGTCCTTCCAAAAGACCTAAAAAAAAAAATCTGTTCCAACACAGCTTCTAGTTAAGTTTTCATCCTAATTTTTCCTGCTGGTCATCAAATCAGAAAAGTACTGCTCATTAATCTTTACTAAACATGATATATATATATATTTTTTTTAAAAACCAGCCTTTCATACAACAGCCCTGCAAACACTAGCTGAAAGTAAATGGTTATCTTGGTGGAATCTGCCTCTTTTTTTCCCCTCAATTTGTGTAAGGAAAAATGTGGCTTGTTCATGGACAAAAAGACAGGTCAACAGTGTGGGAGTCCGCAGCTGGTCTGAGGACTCAGGGATAGATTTTCAGCCTTGAACAGTTAATTATGTTTACCTAAAAG
>JAVSBS010007100.1:0-10306 GCA_033124195.1 Coracias cyanogaster | reverse complement strand
GGTAGATGATATGCACAGTGTAACCAATAGCCAAATAGCTTGTACTGCGTGCTATGCCAAAGAGATTATAAAAGAGCGATGTTCTACTAAATAAACGGCTTTCACTTTGATCGCATCGATCTTGTTCATGATTGACCTGACCACCTGCAAGTGGCGCCCGAACAGGGACACAACAGGATTCATTCTTATTACAATAATCCTACACAGAGGATCTATGGATAAATCAATTCCTTCACAAGATTGCTGAAGGCTTTCATACTAAAACTCTTCCCTCTAGCCTAAGGGCACCAAAATATGTCTGTTGTCTGCATGCTGGGTCACACACATTTTTTGGGCACCAGAGGTGGTGTGAGCTGTTCTCTCTGAAAGCAAAGATAAAGCAATGTCTGTCCTGGGGGCAGGTATCTCCATACATACTCTCTTCACCCTGGCCCTGGTCAGGGCTTGAGGTGACCCTTCTGCAGGGAGGGACATGAGCGAAGGCTGGTGCAGAGCCAGGCGACCTCTCCACACAAACATGGGACACACACCCACACTTAGTAGCTGCAAGTGCACCATTGCTCCCCCACCCAGAGACAGCATTAGTGCCTCACCATATATTTTCCAGAAGATTGATGAGATGCCAACAAAAGCAGTCTTTCAAAGGTAAAGGAGCAGGGTCAGAACTACAGACAGTATTTGTAATGCAAAAGTACTTTGAATTTATGCAGGGCATACTGATCTGTTGTGCTTTGCTCTCTTTTTCATAGGAATTCCCATTTGTCTTTTTAATTGCTATTGACCACTGACATTTTCAGCAACCTGTCCACAGTGGTCTTGTCTCCCTTGCTCAACACGCGATGGCAGTCATGGAACTCTTCAATGTCTAGCTGTAGTTACTTCTATTTTTTCCATGTGCATTACTTTGCACTTGTGACAAGTGAATTTAATCTGATTTTTAAAATTAGTTATTCAGTAATATGAAATTCTTCTACAGTTAATTACAGTCAGGGTTAGAGTTGACTATCCTGAATACTCCTCTGTCATTATTTATGACTGTTGAAATGTGCAGGTCTCCATGAAGAGTCTCAGAGACCTTGTTGTCAAACTGCTTCCATTCTGAAAAACCCCCAAAGTTTTCTTCTATTCTTTTTTAACAGTTATTTATCGACGCCAGGACTCTGTGTTTTATTCCATTAGAGTTTTATTTCTTTAGAGGCTTTGATGAGGACGTTTATGAAAAAGCTTTTTGAATGTCCAGGTACACTATGATTTTTGTGAATGTGACTTCCCTCTGGGAAAGCTGTATCACCTTTTTGAACATCCTGAGTAATTATATTCTTGTTTACACTTTCCTTATGTGCCTCTATAGAAGACAGATGTACTGGCCTATGGTTTCCAGAACATCTTTGCAGCCATTTTACAAATTATTGTTACATTTGCTGTCTTCTCCTTGCATAAAACCTGATTTTAGGCTATAAAGCACACTTAGTTAAGCAACAGTTTCATGTTTGAGTTGTTCTCTAAGTCCTGCATGAAAAACATCAGTCCTTGCAGCTTGAAAGAGATTACTCAAATATGAGAAATAGAGGAGAAACCAACAGTCAGATATACAACAGGGAAATTACTTTGAGAGCAATTAGAGCAGCATCTGATCCAGTGTAACAGTAAAGAGCAAGAAGTTAAACTGTGGACTGGGAAGCAATTACAGAATGAAATTATGAAATCATATAAAAGAGGAAATAAAAGAAGTGGCTGACACTTGGAGATTATTTGAAAACACAAGATTGCTTCTTGTGATGAAGAAATAAAAATAGGAAACAACTGCAGGAAAAAAATGCTAGTGGTTTTTTTATGGTATAAGAGAATGCTGATGAAATTTAGCGAACTCAATTTTACAAGTTGGATGGCATTTCTTGAAAAAGTTATTTCAATAAGTTATCAAGATTATAGTTAATCGCACAATAATCAGGTCATTCTGAGTTAGGAAAATTGAATGTTTTAAGGTACTGAAAATTGTTTCAATTGATTTTTTAGACAAGTCTGCAGATAGGGCACTATATTATCACCATTGATAGATATGCATGACAAGTCCAGTCCTTACCAGCCCAGCAAGGAAGACGGCATTCCTAGTAAAAATTTCATATTCAGAAATAATTATGACTCTGATTTGCCCACGTCCCATGATCTAGCAACTACTATAAACTGGTTTTATCTTTCTACTCAGCTGAACTGAGCAACTATGTTCCTTGGAGCTTCAATTTTCCTTCATCTGTTGTGGTTTGGGCTTTTTCACATACTGCTTAAGCAAGAATTCAAACTTGTTTGCTGAATGTTCATACTAATTCTGAATTTCTCTGTAGCGGAGCTACACTTTCAGAAGTTGGAAGGAATTTAAACTCCAAGGTTTTCTAAAGTACTGCACACTTCCTAAGCAAAACAATTTTAC
Organism: Coracias cyanogaster; assembly: GCA_033124195.1. Lineage (NCBI taxonomy): Eukaryota > Metazoa > Chordata > Aves > Coraciiformes > Coraciidae > Coracias > Coracias cyanogaster. The sequence goes on along the minus strand of JAVSBS010007100.1, from coordinate 7,878 downwards.
AGATTTTGTGTTCATAGTCTGCACTGCAAAGTACTCTAAAATCCACCTGTGTGTTCAGGTTATATTCTGCACATATTCCAAAAGGATACAAGTTACTTATACAAAAGAGTTATTAAAAAGTGTAAACACATCAATAGAGTAATATAATCATGCTTTATGATTTCCTGAAGCAAATACTGGGTATAACCAAAGAAGAGCAAGATGGTTGATTTCATAAGAAGGACTGAGGTCCAATAGGAAATTCTTCTAAAGCAGAATCCTCCAACAGAATATACATATTGAATATATTGATCAAATACTACACTCAATCTAACAGTAACGAGCTTATATTGAAATCTACCAAGAGGAAACAGGCTATCAACTTTCTGTAATTAATCAACTCTACAAAAACCCCTGGTTTATCTATTTTATTTCCTCAATATCTTGATTTATCAGCCCCTGAAAATCTAGAAAAGTTTAATTAAAAAAAGCACCAGCCCCAAAAGCCAGACCCCCCAGGATGAGGCCATGCAGTGACCCAGCCATTTTTGCTCTACCCAGGTCCCCCAGCTCCATCACATCCTGTTCCCCAGACAGAGCTAAGGGGGCACAGCCCAGAGGACTCATGCCACCAGCATCCTGGCACGTCACACACACAACACACAGCCTCAGGGAATCCAGCTGCCTGCCCCAGGCGAATATTAGGTCGTTTCATCTGTTCTGTCGTAAACTACTCTGGTGCTACCAATTGCTGTAAGCGTTTCTCCTGGATCATTGCCCACACTCATTTCCCTCTGCCTGGTGCTGGTTTGGCATGTGTTTTAATTCTGGATGTCCTGACATTCACAGGTTACATTAATTAAACCTTCAGTTTTCATTTCCTGGTATGCCTGATGGTGTGAAATAGTATGAGAAAAAGTTCATCAATCCTAATCCTTCATGAATGAAGCCTGGAGCACTGAATATAACATGTGTGTAGGAAAACTAGGACAGACGTGTAAGTTTTACAGTTAATTTCGATCCACAAAAATGGGTCTTTCTACTTGTCGTGGTTTAACCCCAGCCAGCAACTAACCACCACACAGCTGCTCACTCACTCCTCCCCTCTCCCAGTGGGATGGGGAGAAGATTAAAAAAACCAGTAAAACACATAAGTTAAGAATGGTTTAATAAATAGACTAAAATAATAACAAAACTAATAAAATATAATCGTAGTAATAATAGCAATGAAAAAGAATATAACAGAAAAAAGAGAGACATAAAACCCAATAAAAGGACAAGAGATGCACAATGCAGTTGCTCATCACCCACTGGCCAATGCCTGATCAGTGATCCACCCCCTCAGCCAGCTTCCCCCTGTTCATATGACAGTCAGCTGTCCTGGCCACGCTCCCTTCCAGCTCCTTGTGCATCTCCCCTCTGGCAGCACACAGTAAACTGAAAAGTCCTTCACTTAGGATAAGTGCTACTTAGTAACAACTAAAACATCAGTGTGTTACCAACATTATTCTCAGACTAAATCCAAAACACAGCACTGCACCAGCTACTAGGAAGACAATTAACTGTATTCCAACTAAAACCAAGACACTATTATTCTGCACAATATTTCTCTTTTCTGAGAGGTTTCATTTCCTCTTTGAATGTGTGCAGCTTGCTGCTCCTGCCTTTCCCCCAAAGAGGAAGTGGGTAGTAAGAAGGGGTAACACTATAGGAACAATAATGAATCATTGTGATGCTAGAAATAGAAATACCATGATGAAACAGTTTCCCAGTTCAACCTATGATCAGAGCTCTTTGTGATGTTGTGGCTGCATTCCTAATATGTTTTCCCTTTATTCAATTAATTCTTTTACTTGTTTTTCTCTTTCAGCTCTATATGGTCATGACTCACTGGGGAAATTATGGATTTCACCAGTAGAACAGTCACTGGAAAATGATTGAAGGTCATGACAGGTGTGAACCAAACTAAATAGGACCGAGACTTTAAACTGTAGTGAAAAGATTGTCAAGAAAATAGTAAAGAGAAATATGAAAAGTCTTAGATACCTGCAAAGATAGCGACCCTCCTTCTCAGACACATTCTGCACTGAACAATCTACATGAGGATATTTTGTGCTTCTAAAAGAGAGGCAGGAGAAACAAGTCTAAGAGAAGCTGTACTTCAAAGACTTTTTTGAGAAAATGTCCTGTACTGTGCACTGTTTCTACAGTGTGTGGACACAAATAATTTGGCAAAATTAACTTCTGCCATGATAGCCTACTTGGTGCTCTCTGAGCAGAGTAAGTAGTACTAGGAAAACTCCAGTTCTATTTGAGTAGTTGTTACCTGTAGGAACTCCTGCAGGAACAGCTAAAGCACTCTGGAATCATGTCACATTTCTCTCCTTATGACATACCTACATCAGCAAGCTTGTAAGAGAGTCTTGTTCTGGAAAGGAACAAGGACATTAAGTCCTTCTTCCCAGGAAGAGAAAGGAAAGGCCACATTTCTGTGAAGACTTTCACTGTGTGAGAGGACACGTCCAAGGAAGCAGACATGGTGCTGTCACAGCTACCTGACAGCAGTAAACTTGTACTTGGGTCCAATTTCTGCTCTGAAAAAAAAAGTCTAGTGTGGTTCATTTTGCTAAGCAAATGCAGAAAATCACAAGCACATACAGGCACGCACAAACCCCTGTTGATTTCCCATCAGTAGAAGCTCAGCATCTGAACTGTGTGGCTGGCAGGTAAGACATACATTCATGCACATCATCACATCCATTCAACCTCTTGACCATCTCTCTGACTAGGAGAGGACAATGAGCTAGCCATGTCCTGAAAATCTCCTTCACTGCAACAATTATTTGACTCAATAATATTTTATCAAGGACAGCCTAGTGTGTGGTAGAAATTATGTCATTGGCAATGCTATCTTCTTGTGCAGATGGCAACGTGGTGGAGAAGGGCTCAGCCTGCCCAGGAAGGCAGGGATTTATGGCTATAACAGTGCTTCTTTGTGCTATATGCTCTTCTGTTTCCAGATCTGCCTGCCTGAGTGAGCTCTGTGCCTCCTGCCCAGGCATCCTGAGCACTCCAGAGCTGAAAAAGCTGGAAATGTCTTCAGGGCTATTAGAGCTGAGTCATATCTGCAGATATACCACTATGCTGAGTGACCGTCTGCTTGGTGACCTCAGACCCTACCTGTAGTGCGGTTGCTGCTGCTTCCTTCTGCACCAGTCTGCACCTGCAATGTCGTGCTCAGGCAGGCTGAGAGAGATGTAACCTTCTGCAGAGCTCCTAGCAGAGTTAAATCCACTCCTAAAGGGCAACAATGATGTTGAAACTAATGATGTAAGATGTTTTGATGAAACAATAAATACAGTTAACAAAGTACAATCTACACTTTCTCATATATATTAAGACTTTTTTCCCTCTCTAACTTGTTTGGAGAGTCATCGAACCTGGCAGACATCACTCTCAACACTGTTTCAATGAGGCTGAAGGACAGGAGAGAGATACTGCTTTGAGGACTGTATGAATCCTGTGTTCAGTCTATGCCACCATGGGGATATAAAAGAGACTGTGTGCAAAATCTCTTTGTCTCTGAGAAAAGCCTTCTGAAAACCTGGTCTTGTAACACAGATGTAGGCTAGTGTCACCTTGAGTGTGTGAATGGGACTTTGAGGGTAGAAATAGCAAAATCTTGGGACTTTCAAGGATCTGTTTTGAAAGACCATAAGAAAAGCTGATTTTATATTAGGGTATTGGACGCAATGTCTGTATTTAATACAGCAAAGTTCAACTCACAGTGAATCACTGTTAAAACATGTCTGGAGAGCTGCATACCTGTTACTGCTGCCCTTCTCTCATTTCACATATATAAACTGCATGTTCTGCCTTGAACAGAAACCTAATTTAAGAAAAGCTTCCAGTGTTAAGAAATCTAAAACATAAGTAAGAAAAAAAAATGCTAAAGGGAAAACATCAGATGAAAAATATGATAGAAATTCAAATTTCATAGACAATACCTTTATGGGGTCTGTTGGTAGCTCTGTTATAATGTTTGTGTAGCCCTTAAATGACACATAACTCTTTGAGAGAGAGAGACTCTGTAATTTTCATTACTGTAAGTTTTTTGTATAAGATAATTTATGGGAACCCTGCTATTCTGCTTTATATAATTAAGGTTATATTTTATTTAAGGTTCATTCAAGGTCTTGTGTAAGAAATGCACACAGCCTTGTTACAGCTCCTGTGCTATCATCAATTCAATGTATGAATATTTTATGCCTAACTTCTGGTTTCCCTTTACAATTTTAATGTCATTTTGAAAGCCTGAGGTGCTATTCCCAGTGCTTTCCCATCATCCCTAGGTAGATCTGTAACTCTGTACACCTTTTGTGTTACTACAGGGATAGGACAGGGCTTAGTTTTGAAAACACCTTATTATTATTTTCAAACTTTTGTGACTTGATAAACAACCATTTGAAGGTTTGTGTAGTTTTTATTTAGTCTTAAAACATAAAAATATTTATCTAATTAAATAATCTAAATATTATTAACACATGTAGTTAAGAATCACATATTCATTTTAATATGTTGTATGAAAAAGTACTTGAGTCCTATATATGTGTGCCACACCACATCTGGCCCAGCCTGAACACCCATCCAAGCCAGCCATCAATTGTTTGGCAGGCTCTAAAAGGCAGAATAGTATTGGTAACTCTGCTGGGGCTGCAGCAGTGTTCAGAGGCTCGATTACATCTATACTACTGCTTCCCAGCCCCAGGGAAGGCAGGAGGGTTTCAGTCCCTGCAGCTGTTGGCAAACGCACTGCAGTCACCAGCTTCCACCTCTCTCCTCCAGAGAAAAGTCTGACCCTGATGGTGACACCAAGCTCAGCTTCAGTGGGACTCAGAGCCCTCTTTGGGTGCAAATTCACATGTGTGTGGCACCAAGACAGCCTGAAACCCTGTGCTGAAATGTCCTTAGCAGCTGATACCTTGTTATAGGTACCATAATAATGACAAGTGTTAGTTCTGTGGACAAGTAGCATCGACGACACTCCAGCAAGTGAAGCTGTTAGTGCTCCTGCTGCCTCGTCTCAGGCCTCTGGCAGAGGCTGCAGCCCTAAGTCCGCTTCCTGAGTCTACTGGGAACCAGCTTCTTGCTATTTCTTTTTGGAGAAATGAAAGCCCTGCATTTTACACCTAAAAAAAAGACGTTCTATTCAATGCCTTGGTAAAAGTAGTAAAGCAGTAGTGTTTCTCTTGTTCAAATTAAATACATTGAAAATGATTAGATTGCTATGTGTTGGAGGGATACCCAGCCTGCGCCTCGAGGCGAGGGTGCCTGTTTGCCCAGCCAGGCCAAACCAAAACCAGGGGACTCATCCTACCCTGCCACAAATGCAATGCATCACAGAAGTCCTCTCCCCAGAGTGGACACCAACGTGCCTCACAGAAGCTGGCAAAACTGTGGTAAATAGTGGGTGGTATATATATAGGTTTTTAAATATAGTTCAAACTATAGCAAAGTGCTAGATCTTCCCCCAGTGGGCAGCAGTTTATTTAACAGACTGGTTTTCCTTACTGCTGTAATAGCTGCAATATCCTAAACTCCAAGCTATGCACATGTTTATTGAAGAAACCATAAGGAAATATGGTAGAATGAAATGATCCTTTCCACAGTTGAAAAATGCCATGGCTGAGGAGGGAGTTTATATAATACAGTAAAAAACAGCAGTATCACCAGTTCCATTCCTGTTAAAAAGCACCGTAAAAATAAATCAAAATGTTAATCACAACAGAAATATTTTCAATTTGAAAAGCCAAAGGCATATGCTTTTGGATTTAAGGTCATTGAGAAATGCCATAAGTCTGATTTATGATGTATGTTTGGTTAATATTTAGCACCAAAACAAGTCCCTGTAAAGATATATTTATAGGAATAAGTGCTTTAAAATATTGGCCTTCTCTTACAGATCCCAGAAGAGTATGTTTAGAAGACACTGTGTCTGTGATATGTTTTTGAAGAATCAAAACCAGACCTAAGGATCTCAGGGTGACTGAAACAGGGATTTAAAAACACTTCTTTGCCTCAGTTTCTTACAGCAGAAGGAACTTAGAAGAATATGAATGGATTCATATATATGTAAAACCAAAGAAAAATATGTAACTACATCTGTGTCAGAAAAGCATGTGTATATATGATGAATACATAGACATGTATATAAAACTTTTCTTTTCTGTTGAATAGTCTACCTTACTAACAATAAGCAGTAACTTGAAGCCTTAATTAATCTTGGCAGGATAATACTTTCTCTCAATCATGAATGTAATTAACACTGTTTTAGGGGTTTGTTTTCAGTCAGTCAGCCTGTGTAAACATAATAACTTCAGCTATTAAGGAACAGGAACATAATGTTGTGTACTAATTAAGCTGTAGGTTCTACAGAAAAAGATTTTCCTTTTAAATAGTACAAATCTGCCTGTACATTAAGAGTTTTCAAAGGTTAGTTTAAATTTACTTACTGTGAATTTTATTCTTGACATATTCAGCTTTCCTCTGGTGTAAGGTTTTAGTGTTTCTTCTCATTTAGGGTTAAAACTAACAGAAGTAAGGCAGTTTTTTTGGTTTTCTCCAGTGGAAAAAAACAAGTGAGAAAACATAGTGTCTGTTTGTATCCTCCTGGTAGCATGACCCTGGTGAAATGCTGGTAGTGGCATTCTAGTGAAAGGGATTTTCTAAAATTAAAGCTCTTCCATGGCTTTAAATACCAACATAATCAAAGCAATTCTATGCAACAATATCCCTTGTGGTTCAGCTAAAGCAGAAAGACCTCAGCTGTGAGTGTTAAGCTGAAAAAAAAGTAAGGAAAATAAAAAAGATCTCCAGCATTATAAGCTGGACACAGGCAAGGATAACTAATTTTTGGTAACATGAACAATAGTGTATATGCACATGCATGTGTGTTTGTGTATGATTACATTTTCCTAACCCATTTCAAGCCTTATCTTGATGACAGAGTGAGAAGTTGGGAGCCATCACTACTAGAAGCACCACGTGCCAAGGGCCTCATCACTGCTACCTCCAAGGAACAGAAAACGTCACCCAGAAAATTAGCTTGGATTCATCAAACTGAAGGGCAGATCAAAGGAGCATAGCAAAAAAGACAGCACCAACAGCACCTTAGTTCCTTGCAGACTGACGGACAGCTCCGAAAAGCTAAGAATAAAGAAAAAAATTTCGCAGTTCCCAAGCAGATGATGCAGGGACTGCAAGGACCACAAGCTCACACCGTATAGAAAAGGCTATTGGTATTGTATGTTTTTGAAATATTCCATATAAAAGTGGAAGCAGATAGTAATATTGTGATTAAAATTACAAAAGCTGGTAGACAATGCTAACAGCAAACATTATCAGAGATTTCAGTGAATATCACTGGAGACTGGTGATGGAGAACTGACAATTCTGTGAATGCTTGTGATGAGCATAGGACAAACTTGAACACTTGTTTTATCAACTTTGAATTTCTTATCCATTAATCTGTGTCTCAAAAGTTAGGAATTATGAAGGGGACAAAGGTTATTTCTCACCTTTTTTGACATTTTGAAAGCAAAAATTTATGCTGGGAGGTCTGATAGATGGACACCAGAATACAACCTGAGTTTGTGAAGTAATCACAGAACCACAGAATGGTTCGGGTTGGAAGGGACCTTTAAAGATCACTTTGTCCAATCTCCCTGCCATGGGCAGATGTCCCTGTCCATGGCGGGGGGGTTGGAACTAGATGATTTTTAAGGTCCCCTTCAACCCAAACCATTCTACAATTCTGTGATGGAGTGTGGTGGGTTAACCTTGGCTGAGCGCCAGGTACGCACCAAGCCTCTCTATCACCCCCCCTTTCCTTCCCCTCCT
>JAVSBS010007098.1:51019-67613 GCA_033124195.1 Coracias cyanogaster | reverse complement strand
CAGTTGCCCTGATACAAAAAAAAAAAAACAAAACACAAAATAATCAGTTCATTTTGCGAGGGATGATGGTGACGCAAGGTTATCAGGAGAACAGAAGAGCCAGAGGTGATCACTCAATCCCTATCTCTGAGTGAGATGAGTGAAACTTTCAAACACTGGGACACACATCTGGCAAAGGCCACCTGGTTAGTCAACACAAGAGGATCTGCCAGTCAAGCTGGCCCTGCCCAACCAAAACTCCCACATGCTGTAGAAGGGGATAAAGTCCCTGTATTGCACATAAAGAATGTATTAGGGAAGATGGTCTGGGTTAGTCCTCCTCCAGACAAAGGCAAACCCATCCATGGGATTGCTTTTGCACATGGACCTGGGTGCACCTGGTGGTTGATGTGGGAGACAGAGAAGTCCGATGTGTACCACAAGGGGACTTAATTTTGGGGGAGAACAGGCAGTGAATTAAATTATATGAATGTTAAATTTTAAATAACTGCTGGGTATGACATAGATAGTATAGAATAAGGGGTGGATAATGTCCTGGGTTTGGCTAGGATAGAGTTAATGTTCACAAGCAGCTGGGAGGGGCCACAGCTGGGATAAAGAACCAGATCAGCCAATGGGATATTTGGTACCATACTGACATCATGCCCGCTATATAAGGGAGGACAGGCAAGGTCAGGGGGTGCCTGATTTCAGCATACAGCTTCAACATGCAGCAGGAACAGGGAAAGCGCATCTCAGGTACTGGTAAAGCATTGTGGTTTATATCAGTTGCTTTATATATTATTTCATTAGTATTATCATTATTACTGTGGTTTCCTCTCTCTTTGAGTTCATAGAATCATAGAATCATTATGGTTGGAAAGGGCCACGAGGATCATCAAGTCCAACCTTCATCCTAACATGTCTCTAGCTACTAGACCATAGCCTCAAGTGCTACATCTACTCATTTTCTGAGCACCTCCAGGGATGGTGACTCCACCACCTCTCTGGGCAGCCTGTTCCAACGCCTGACCACTCTTTCCGTAAAGAACGTCTTCCTAATATCCAATCTGAATCTCCCTTGGCACAACCTGAGGCCGTTACCTCTTGTCCGTTGTAGGTGGGTCTGGCTTTCAGACCAGGCTGCTTGTCCTCAGACACATGAAGGGAAAGGCACTACATTACTGATCCTACCGAAAATCAGGCTCCATGCAGACCTACCCCAGAACCTTGCATATTATTTCATCAGCCCATCTATATTTGTTCTAAATGTAAACAGTTTTCCCCTTTATATTCATGGTATCTATTTTTGTATCTGAAATTCCCACAGACATATCAGAGGACAGAGAAAAGTAAATGAGAAAACATATTCGAATCCATTCCTTTTTCATTACATCCTCTCGATACCAGAATCATCTGTAAAAGGAGTACACAGCACAGAACCTTAACTGACCATAAGCTCTGCTCCAAGAGCCATAACATACATGGGAATTAGAATCTGCCTAGAACAACGTTAAGAGTTGGCTTAGGTGGCTGGGGCAGGGAGGTGGATTAGACCACGCAAGAACTGAGTTGGAATTGCATCTCCTTCAAAAGGTCAGATGTGGAACCAGCAGAGAAGTGAATCAGTGAGTTGATCTGCACCCACTGGATCAAATGACAAGAGCCAGAGCAGCTTTAAATCACTAACTTCCTGTTTTCTGAGCAGACCATGAACATCAGTACAGTATTTCATTCCATTTCACTCTGACTCCAACTGACAGAGACATTTGTCCATAGTTTAAAATACTCCAAATGTAGGGGTTTTCTTCAAGAGACTGAAGACCATAAACTAAAATCCATTTTTATTTTGTCTGGCCTTTAAAATGCAAACCTTGAAGCACTGAAAAGGATGCAACTGGCCCTCGGTATTAGATTTGTTTCTCTGATGCATATCTAGTTTCCCTGTGTAAGGGATCCCCCACAAGTTATGGCACAGTTCTAAACTTACACATTTTCTTGAGCTTTACAGCAATACAAAATTCAAGTAGGGAGTTGGGGCTGGATCACTTGGGTCCACCCACCTACCAACAGAAAGACGTTAAATACTTGAGAGTTTTGTGTCCTGAGCAATAGGAATTTGTAACTGAGACCAGCTATGAACGATACATTTGGCCTTTCTTTGCATTTTTTTCAAGCACTCCACTTTTGTCCTCAAAACACTGCCTGTAAAACAAGTTCTATCTCATCTTGTCCATGAGAACAGTGTAAGGCTCATTTTAGCAATCCACTAAATAGAGACATGTTCTTCTACTCTTCTGAGGAATTAGGCATTTAGATACAGAGAGGGAACAATATTAGGTTCAACTTTAAAGAGACAAACTTTACAGCATGCAACCAGAGTAGGTAAAAATGGGAAACTTGAATACCGTTATAAAATTTGCTACAAACTTCACTAAGAAATTCACTCTTTGTTTTTTAATACAGTGTGGTGAACATACGGGCACAAGGGAATTGATTACATCTCATCACATAAATCAAGAGCAACGTGTTGAAATCTTACATCATTTGCAAAAGGATTTGTTTCACTTTCTAAATTCTATTTGTATAATCACATTAATGTTCCTAAAGGATTATGTAAAGGTCCATAAAAAAGGGGGAGAAAGAAGAAGTTTGTGTGTTCAAATGCAGATTAAAAAAATGCAAAACAGATATCAAAAGCACCCAAACAGTTCAGCTCTTGAGATAAACAAAATGTATACAATATAAGACAACCCATTATTTGAAGACCAAAGGAAGAGCCCACTAAGTTTTTCAAAGCAGTTTAGTACAGACTAATAGAAAACAGGATACAAGAAAGTCCACTAATGACTTTTTTCCCTGATATGACAGAGCTTCCTTTCCTTTATTTGTCCAGCTTCCATTAAGTTATCCACCATATGCCACTGCTCATAGCTTCTTTAGATAAGAACCCAGCCATCCTGCTACCTCCCAGAGCTGTGAGTGCATCTTTCTGATACAAAAGATACAGCAACCATACTTCCCTGTAATATTGATGAGAAACTGAAAAGTTAAAATTATTACTCTCAATAACCTATTAGAGAAAAAACTGATTATAAATGCAGTATTTAAAAGGAGTATTAAAAAAAAAAAAAGAGACCCCATTTCAAATGTAGTGGACTCCAATCAGTTTAAAATAAACATCACATCTTGGACCCCAGCTGCTAAAAGCTGCATCTTTAAACTTATATCCAAGAAGGAAGAGGAACTGATAATGAACAAAGCACCCCTTCAGGTTTAGAAATATACCAGGAGTAAGCCTGCCCAAAACAGCACCTACACAAAAAAAACCCAAACACAAAAACAACTTTAAGAGGCATAAACTGACCATATATTGCAGCAAAGTGCCCAATACAAGCTGGATCTTGGTACACTCTTGGAGGACTGCCTTCCTCCCTACTGCTCTACTACAAATCCAAATAAAGAGTAAGGCATCTCATCTTCATGCTTCCAGTATCACCTCTTGGTGGTCAGAGGATATCAAGCTACACTGTCAAACATGTCATCCATCCTTATGGAGGATGACCATTCACAAGCAAAGCCAAGTCCTACAGATGAGTAAGCAGCAACGTGTTTAGCAAAGACTGCAAACCACTCCTGCTTGAAAGTGTCAAAAGGACATCTAGGCTGCAAAGGCACACGACTGCAAGAGCAAGCACTCAGAAATCATGAGTCAAGAGTTCTGTCCTACTCCCCCCACAAAGAAAAAAATTCTTTTCGAAGTTAAGATATGAAGTATTTTCTTAATTCTCTTAGATGCCCTTGTGGTTCATGTCATACCTCGATGAACTTTAAGAAACATTAGTTCCAAAACTTCAGCTGGGATTTCAGAATAGCATAAACCAGAGATAAAACAGGAGCCGTCAATAGTACATTGTTGAACAGCAGTCACACAATGCAAGCTCTGCCCACTGCTCAGGTCGGGAAAGCCACCTCTTCTGAGTCAACATCACCTTGGCAGCTAGGACCAAGTACAGAGAGTCAGGAATCATTCCAAGTTTATGGGTGCCACCAAGATAATGTGGCTTAGTAACAATTTTATGAAAGATCTTGAATATTTCTACAATCTGTTTCTCCATAGGACAGGAATATAGCATCTAGAGGAAAAACTATTTCAAATAGAATTATGCTTTTGATTTACTGTAAGTGAAGTTTATAAGGGCATTCACCATATGACCACTGTGGTGCTTATGTGATGCTACACACATGCTATTAGATTCTATTTAATATACTCTTCTCCTGCACCTAGTAAATAAAGAAGCAGGTCAATGATCTTACTCTCATGCTCCTCTGCTTTAACACTAAAATTTAAAATTAAAATTACATGTATGCTATAATCATGCACACAATAACAAATCAAAAATTACCAAGTGTTAATATTTCTCATTTCATAAAGTTAGTGACCTTCTGTGCCTATACATTCTTCTGTAGCCTTTAAGTATATGATCTCAATTTTTTCCCAACAGAATCTAATCCATCCCGTGTACAGGCTGGACAAAGCTCACTGAGTAAGAAAACTGTCCTCCATTTATTTTTTTCTCAAGATTGAGCTGCCCTGAATTCATTATTTACTGTAAACCATCAAATTCACACTGTCTTGCATGTATGCTATCTTATCGGGTATTTATTTGCTAAACTTCAGTAATCTTGTCACCTGTGTGATATAACGTGGCACTACACTCTAGATAGAAAACTCAGCTGCATTATTTGTGAGAAATCAAATTCTCAAGAAAAACCCAGTGTTCAGTTTTTGAAAGCAAATGGCTGATTTTTCAGAATACTTATAATTTCCTAGCAATTTTCCTCATGCACACAGCTTCCAACAGCCTCAACCACTTCGACCAATTTTCAATTTCCACCAAAACTCTCAAATCCAACTCATACCTCCCCAGCTTCCCCAGTGGAATGCTGGGAGAGGGGTTATCCAAGCCCTACTCAAGTCATGACTCTTCCCGACTCTGTGTTTAGCCACAAGAGGCAATCAGGCTGGCCAAGCACAATTTGCCCTTGCAGCATTTCCCAGTAATTACCTGTTCTTAATACGCTCTTGAGAACCCATCCCTTACTTCATTCCCCTCTACCTGAGGTTCACAAGGGGAACATCAAGAGCACTAAGCCCCAGTGCAACGTTAGCTTCTCTCTGCGTTGCCTCTTCCAGATTTGGGTGAGTTCATTCACACAGGAGGGGACAACATCCCCTTTTAATCCTCAGGCTACAAGAGTATAACGGCTGTACACATTGAACACTTAGTGCTGTAGGACATGCCAAGAATGTATAGAAGGAAGCAGAAGTCAAACAGCTATTATATATCCTTTGACCTTCAAATGACTAAAATCTCTCAGTTTTTTTGTAACTGAAAAAGGAATGTCAAGTATCTCTAAATTAAGTGGCACTGCATGTACCACCGATCACCGCAGATGACACAGTGAGCGTTTTAAAAACCGTAATATAATGCCAATGAGTTTAGCCAGCAAGTATCTAGGCAGAGAATGTCAGACCCATAGTAAAACTATGACATAGAATAAGCTGAACATTTACATACCACTTAGAAGTTGTGCAGTTGATCAAAAAGCATTTCAATAAAACATTTTTCAAAATAAAATCAAACCAAGTCAAAACCAATACAATAGGTTAAAGAAAGGTTGTCTGGAATTTTCATCTTCCAACAGAACAAATCAAATTCTTTTTTCCAAGTAGATTTAGGTTTAGAACAAAAGTAATACTTTTATCTGAAGACTTCAAAGTCACCAAAGAATATATCACAGTAAACACAGGGTTAAAGGTTTTATAGAACTTCTACTGGAATTTTTTTCTTCTTCTTTAAAATAAATTTGTTTACTACCAGTCTTTGAAAATCATAGAAAGGGAGGAAACTATAGGGTAAAGAAGTAAAACTTTTCCGTGTAAGGAACATTTGGAGCTTTGTGAGAAGGGTGATTTTGGTAGAATGCGCGACTTGTAGCCCAATGTGAGTAATATTATATCTCAAATAAAAATCAGTCCATGAATATACATAATCCAAAAGGTAATTCTCCCAATCTCTGAAATGTAATGGAGCCACTCTAGATCACTGAGGCATGAATATTTACTGTATTCAGGCTTTACTGCTCCCGATCTGGGTTCAATTTTGCAAATTAAAATGAAGGCTCTGTGGATAGAGAGATTAAAGAAGAGCATCCCAAAGCCTGCCCGTTTCCTTGGTGTGGTAGCAGTGATCTGGTTACCCTTCTGTTAGGTTATTTCTTTTTACTTAATGGAGTAGGTCAAAAGCAATTGAGAGTGGAAAGAGGAGGTCATTATTGGGTCACAACCTTGGAGTTAAAGGCTCACAAAGGAAAACAAACACAGAGTGAACATAAAGCTGCATTTAAAAATAAAACCTGTAATGAAAAATAATATTTGCAGCTCTTTTCGCTATATTGCTATTTTGACAGGTTAAGGGACAAAATAAGAACAAAGTTCTTTTGCTCATTTCTTTCTCATGAACAAAATTCTCCTGTCCCTTCTCTAAAATGAGCTCGTTAATAGAAGATATGATTCACACACAATGAAACAAAGGTGATGAATAATTACCGAGAGATCTGGTAGGCTTCATTAGCTGTGGCAAACATTAGCATTAATCGTGATGATTTGTAAGTTTTCAACAAAATACTTGGAATATAAACACAGCAGCACTCTAGTGCAATGCAGCAAACAAGCAAACACCAGTACATGCATCAGTACAAATCAAATCAGAGGGTGCTATTCCTAGTGAATTCCTTCTGCTAATTACAACCAAAACAAAGGCTACCTCTGCCATGGAAGGAAAGAGGAATTAATTACTATCGAACAAGCATTTTTCGCAATACTTTTTAGTTATGAAATAAAAAAACAGTGGGTATACAAAAATCTTTATAGCTTTTCCTTGAGGTGGGGTTTTTTGGTGACAAATTTTAAAGAGTTCAGCTGGTAAGCAATTTCTAATACAAGCCAGTAACAGTGATTAAGATTAGACAAGTAAACTTATATCCTCTGTGTCGTACGGTATTTTCAAAATCTAAGCAGTTAAGTCTAGAGTAAAGAACAAATGGATTTGTCCCTACCACCTTGGCAAATAATACTAAGCCATTAAAAGAACAAAGCAGTACGGTGCAGAAGTTTGATACAGCAAAACCAAATTCTAAGGCACAGATACATGGTAAAAAAAAAAAAAAGTCTGGTTTACAGAATGATTCTGATTAATCCATTCACATGCTGCTGTGGGAAGAAAGGAGGAGGAAGGGCAGAAAAACAGAGAGGAAAAACTGGAGAAAGAATTAAGAAACTGCATTTATGAAACTGAAAATAAAGCCAAAATGTAGCAGTCATCACCTATCAAAACTAAACATTTACCATGTAGAGGTGCCATGTGATACCTTATGAAATAAGAAATTCACACTTTTTTGCCTTTGAGCTACATCCTGGTACCAAAGGGTTACTGTGCTTTGAAACCTTCACCAATGGCCTTACTAAACATTTAATATTTTTCTTTCTGCTTTCTTAAAGGCCCCAGATGTGTTCTTGCAGATCAAAAGAGACCAACTTATAAAGTTAAACGAAATCAAGGGCTTTTGTTCCAAGGCATCGTTGCTGAACTAATTATTCCTGGATGTTGTTTAATGAAATAGCAGTGCCATATATTAAAACAGTTAACAGGATGAGTTGCGTGAGTTATAGGAAAGGTCTGATCTGGGATTATAAATTTAAGGTTTTCTTCAAAGGAGATGAAACAAACTACTCGCAACTCCCCAGTCCTTTCTGTCACTGGAAGACTGAAATAAAGGAAGCCAAAAATGTATGAAAGCTGAAATATCATTCTACATATTTACCCTTCCCTGAGTGATAGAGAACTAAAGATGGGGGAGTTCAGAAAAACTCCTGAGATTCTTTGAGATGAGGAAATGAAGATCTAGGTTATAAGTTAGCCTGTCTATTCCCTGAATGCTACAAAGCACACATTAAAATAAACATTGGTAAAGTCTTAGGAGAAGCTTCATTTTAGATGTACACATGAAAACAAGAAAGGACTTCCGTCTTAAACAACACAATGCAAATAGTTACCAGAGCAATTACTAAGAATTTTTATTAACAAGAAAAAAAGGAGGGGAGGAGGTAAGCAAAAAGCTATTCCAACATCAAATTATTAGTAGAATTGGATCTTTGACATTACTCTGCAGCCCCCAACCACAGCAATTTTTGGTAAAATGTTTATTTAACTATACATTTACCTTACTGAGAGAAATAAAAGACTCTCAAAATCCCTAAGGACATCTCAGATGAGGGAGGTAACTTTTCAGAACCAATGGCTCTTACACATTCAGACAATAAACACTTCACTTCCCTACTGATTGTCTCCTCTGTGTTTGTATTTTACAGCCTGACACCAGCCAACCCAACACTTGACACCTAATTAACAGACCTAGGAGCTGGAGGTCCATATATTGATCACACTAAATGGGATTAGTGTGAAATAAAAAGTTCAAAGGGTCTTGACCAAACTTCACCACAGCCCAGCTGTGACAGCTGCTATGAATTTGTGTATCCAGTGCCCCACATTTTTGTTAAGAGGGGTCTGGCGCACAAGAGTATGTAGTAGCCTATGAGATCACGAAGGTTCACCTAACAATGTCAGGCTCTGTAACTGTAGTGACTGAGTGAGGAAAAAAATCCTTTTGCTTGTTTGCATAGGTCTTTTTGATTAACTCATGAAAAGGGTCCCTTCACCTCTGATACAACAAGCATTTACAATAGACGTAGAGTTGTGACTTCCTCGCCTCTCAAGGATTTGTTAGCTTGCTATGGAAGAGCTGTCCAATTTGAAAAAACCCTAGGTTTTATAATAAAAGAAATAATTCCCAATACATGCTGAAAGCAGACCTAGTATGTTCTGACAATGACAGCCAGGAGCGCTATTCAAACGATAGAACTCCTAACTATTATCTTCTAAATACACTTTCTATTTGCCTAAACCTCTCAGCTGTCATAGGGTGAATAAATATTTCTACGTTTTACACATTTCCCACCCCCACTTTTAGTGGCAGCCCTGCTGACATGATTTTTCACACCTTCATCAAGATCCAAAGAAATTAAACTATCACCAACATGTTTCAGTATTTCCCAGTGCCTGTGCAAGCTCATTTCTTATTTAAAACAAGCCACATCCTTTTCCAGTATGAAACTGGTTAGGCACTGGAGTAGGCTGGCCAGGAAAGCGATGGAGTCACCATCCCTGGAGGTGTTAAAAAAATGAGAAAATGTGGTGCTTCGACACATGGTCTGAGGGTTAGGGAGATGCTGGGATGAAGGCTGGACTTGATGATCCTAGAGGTCTTTTCTAACCTAAATGATTCCATGATTCTAAGTATCACAGACATCTGTTACAAACATGGGAAGCCTACTGCAAGTCAGGGAAGGGAAGAAGCCCATTGTGCAGAGATGTGCAAGGACCACTGAGGCACAGTAAGTGCTCAGCAGGATTCTCTTGGCTAATGTGATGTTTACCAAAATATTCAGGATAAACTATGAATCACAGAATCAATCATTTAGGTTGGAAAAGACCTCTAGGATCATCAAGTCCAACCTTCATCCCAACATCTCTCTGACCCCTAGACCATGTCTCCAAGCGCCACATCTACTCAATTTTTTAACACCTCCAGGGATGGTGACTCCACCACCTCCCTGGGCAGCCTGTTCCAACGCCTGACCACTCTTTCAGTGAAGAACTTCTTCCTCGTATCCAATCTAAACCTCCCCTGGCACAACTTGAAGCTGTTACTTCTTGTCCTGTCGTGAGTTATCTTGGAAGAAGAAAACAATACCAGCCTCAACACAACGTTCTGTTAGGTGGCTGTAGCGAGCAATGAGGTCTCCTCTCAGCCTCCTCTTCTCCAAGCGAAACAACCTCAGTTCCCTCAGGCGCTCCTCATACGACATTCTCCAGACCTCTCACCAGTTTTGTTGCCCTTCCCTGCACCTGCTCCAGCACCTCAATGTCCTTCTTATACCATGGCGCCCAAAACAGGACACAGTGCTCAACTGTGAGGAAAAAGCATTTTTGCTTTTACTTATTGATTTGTTTTAGGAATCACTGTCAGAATATTTTCCAAAATATTGGAGGAACACATGCTTTGGGAGTTGATGTATCAATGATAAGGAAATGCTCATCAGGAGGGATGGAAAACAGCTGTCAATTTATGAATCATTTTAATCTATTATGAGTCTTTTAAAAAGAAGATAAATGTGGTCCATGAAGGGACCTTAAAAGTAGTCTCACTGAGGTTGCAACATGCATGGGTAACACAGGAGACAGCACCAGAACCATTACACAGAACACCTGGAAGCACAACACCAACTATAGAAGCTCAGTACAAGTAAGGGTGCAACCTGAAGCCTATGAAAGAAAAGCAGACTGTTAGTGCTGGCATGTATTTCATGCAGCAAAGAACAATCTTTGAATACTTTATACAGTATTGCAGCACACCAAAGCCAGCTTCTCTTGCCTTTAATTTCCTTTTTTTTAATCCTTCCTATGTATCCCCTCTTCTGCTAGATCCCTCTCCTTGCAGAATCTTCCATTTCCTTCCCTTTAGGTCTCATGGCTGTGGCTCGCCAGGTCACACCTGCTGAGACAACCTTCACCGAAACGGCCAATGACATTTCAAAGTACCACAATTAGGCTTCAAAATTAATATTCCAAGACTGGACTAACATTTCACATGTCCCTGCCCTGTCTGCATTCAGGACTGCAAAACCAGAACTGTCACTCCCTTGTAGTCTTGAAAGCTAGAACCTTTTCTTTTTAAACTAAATTTGAAATTACATGGTATCCAAAGCGTGCAGGCCACAAAAAAAATTCTTTAAGATGACTGGATCCAGTTCAAGGGCAGCTTATCTAACCTATTCACCAATGCAAAAAATTTTCCTTATTCTCTGTATTATTTAGGAAATTTTTTTTCAGCATAATTTTAAAAGGTTAATCAGATTTTTTAGAAGTAATTCTTCATGGCCAAGTTTCCTCATCCGCCGTTTTTTCACTGTACTCACTAGGTCTCACAGCTCCCATTGCCCAAAATAGGGGGGGATTACATACTTCCTCAAGAACTGCATCATGACTTTCTCTCTTGATACATCATATGTTGTAATTGTATGCACCTTCTCCATTTAAAATTATGAACAAATGCCCAAGGACAACCCACACACACTATGGAGATAGACATCTCTGAATGAAAAAGTACAGAATTAAAAAACACCCACTTAGGTTTGCTCATTACTAAAATTCAGGAGATACACCTGGTATCAGAAGAGCATTTAGAGGAGACAAAAGCAACAAATTGCAGTTGAAAACACGCACCACTAACAGCAGGAGGTTACCGCTGCTTTTTGCGCAGCGTCTCTGCCAGGAGATCCCACTGCACCAGCCACCACATCTGTGGTGTTGAAGCTGTTCTTCATTAGCCAAAACATTCGTGTCTCAGAAACCAAACCATCATTTGCTCGCATCTTTAAGGGAAATGTTATGCAGAGGATGTCGGCATTTATCTCAGTGCAAATCAATGCTGAACCTGGACTGTGTATCCCCTACATACAGCAAAACACACTGTATCTTCCTGTTACAAGTTTATATTCTCTTTATTCTAAAAGCTGCATTAATATTCTTCTACAGTAAATAGAAATATAGAATATACCCATCACAATGAGACTGCAAGATTTGGTTCCTTGCAATTTTAGGAGACTGGATTAAGATATAATTTGGGATGCATCCTCCAATCCTTTATTTTGAGGTTTCAGGTACAACCCAAATGGCTTGAAAAGAAAATATAATTTTATTGGAATTGACTGGGTACCTTTATTTAGGAAGAAAAATGTCTAACTAGGGAAGCCTACTAAGTCAGGAGTGAATCTGAAACTAAGAACCGAACATATTATTTGAAAGAAGAATGTCAACGTTAGAAACTCTTGCTACTACAGCCAATGTTGATTAGAGGAAATTAAGTCAGCAAGCTGGTACAATTGGTTGAAGTTTTATCACTGTCTTCCAACGGGGGGAAGGGGGGATAATTTAAACATAGATGAGGCCAAAGATAAACAGAAAAATAAGAAAAGCTTTCAACTTGGCCAGCAAGCAAAGTTTCCTAAGTCACTTTATGTAGATGCTTGTTCCAAACTAAAGGGATCTAGCCTACAAGAATCAGTAAAAAAAAAGGAAAAAAATATGCAATACTTCGGCATACCACTTACTCTATATTTTATCTGTAACATATGTACAGTTCCTAAAACTTTAGATTTGAAAAAAAAATTTAAAATGAAGTTTAATAGACAAAACAGCTGCCGTCACTTAACATTTTTATTTTTCTGTCTTTACTAAAAGCCAAAACAATACTGTACCACTGGAATATTCTCTGTTCAGTCAGCATCATCATTTCTTGCATCCCCTTTGGATACTGTATTTTAGAATTATGACAGCTTTTTCTCCCTTTTCCTGCAAGAGGTAGGTACCACTTACTGCCTTTGGGTTTTTATTATTTTACTGAAGTGAGATAAATTGCACACTGTTTGGAAAACATTCCACCCCCTTATTTTTCTAATGATATTATTTAAAATCCCAAAAGGATGTTAATATTTAACAAAAGCATAGGGTTAGTCTATTAGAATATCAAGCCTGACATGTTATCTAAGGAAAAAGCTTATTTCAGTTGCTTCAGAAGAAAAACATGAAACCCCAGTACCTTACCAACAGTGTCATAATCAAAATGAGGTTGTAATGAACTCCAGTCCAACCCTCAATAGTGGATTCCAATTACTGTGCTCATAAGAGAAGTAAAAATATTGACAAAATACGAAGTGATAAAGTGGCGAACAATGCTGCAGAAAACCTTCTACAGATGTAAATCTACAAAAGCAATCAGGTTTCCACTCAAACTTTATGATTTTCAGTGTTGTTAGACTCCCTGGTATACAAAGCGATGAGCTCTCACTCCACAGAGACAAGGGAATAAAAAAGGGATGCTAGTATGAGCTTTAGCAGCGAATAAATAGCTTTGCTGTTACAAATTTCAGTAGAAACATTTTTAGTTAAACTTAGTGGGCTTTGTCGTTTAATATACATTCAGCCCAAGTTATATTTCTACAAGCCTTTGGCTCCATCTACTGACTTTTAATATTAAAAATAATTGATGAGGCTGAAAACATCCACGCTTTTGGAACACTCAAGTCCTCTACATTTTTCTAAGTATGGTTCAAAAGGTATAACACCTCAAGTGTGTGGTCTAGGAATTTTTTTTTGTTAAAACTATCTTGAAGCAACGAAACTTGGCGTATTGAGAAGAGACCTGAGTGAGCCTGGGATGCACGAGGGGTAAACAAATCTTACTTGGAACGCTGGCTGGAATCAGATTTAAGCAACAGGTATACATCTGGATGTTTACAGCTCAGAATCACCCAGCAATTAAGTCCAAATCTGAGAAGTGAGATGCTGAGCAGGCTAATAAAAAAAAAAATTTATGATCTATATAACACAGTCCGTGGAGACTTTGTTGGAGACATTTGCTCAACACCTGCCTGTGCTGGTTTCAGCTTCTCCATTTCCACTGAGACGTCTGCTTCACAGAGAAAAAAAAAAATTGCTCTGAAAATTCAAAAGCCCCAATATTTGCCAATTCCAGCTCTAACTTATTTTTTGTTATTGCAGAATTCTGATCATTATCAGAGTACTACGAGCTCAAATTAGATAGAATTTCCACGTGAAAGATTACACATGAGAAATGCATCTAATATGCTCTTTAAATAGAGCAGGAAAACTCAGACCTAAAAATAAAATAGTTAAGGTATTTCACTGCCCATTTTTTCAGCTAAACAACCAAATCCAACTAAATAAAAGCAGCCTGCTTTACATGAACACTGAGCTCTCATTGCTGCAAATTATTTGAGTGGTAACTGGGATAATCAGAATCTCTGACAACCTGTTTTTCTTTATGACTCTTACTTTCAGTACCTGTATTAGAAAAATTTAACAGACTCCCGCTCCCAAAAAACCCCAACACACCCAACTTGCAAGGCTGCCTGTGCCATCTCTGCGCACTCTGAAAAGTGCTTTCCTCTTACTAGCAGCAGAGGAGACCTGGTCAGTACCTCAAACCAAATCCCCCTTGTTACAACTGCAAAGCATGGGGAAGAGTTTCTTAACCCTCCATTCACAGCTTCTGTATCAACCTAGCAGAGTCTTAACAGATGACTTACAAACATCATAGGTGAGAAATAATAGATGGAATTAATTCTGTTTGCGAGGGTATTTAAACAGAGAATCAAGTCTTAACCACGTTCAAGCTAGGATTAAACAGAATCTGAAACAGATCCTAAAGCTTACTCTTTATCACAAAGGTGTAAAAGCAGCTCATCTTCATAGCTTTGTAAAAAACAAAACAAAACAGAACCAACCCAACTTTTCTGAAATGAAAATATAAAAAACCATCTTACATACAGCACATACCACAGATACTCTAGTTTTTAAAAAGCTGCTTTTAAAGCTATTAAAGTCTCCTCTAAAGCTGAGACTGAAGCTAAGGAAGCCGTTACAAAAGCTTCCAAAACTAGGAAAAAACCAAAACAAACCAACAACGACAAAAAAACCCACATGAATTCAAATTCTGAAAAAAGATTCCCAAGAAATTTTAAGTGTATGAAACATTAGACAGATACAAGACTCATTGCCACATGGTCATGTGCAGATACAGGTCCAAGAGGTTCCAAACTTCACGTCACAGAAAATTATCACCACACAATTTAAGATTTAGAGAGACACTAAGGAAAACATTATAAAAATATAATATAATATAAAATATAAAAATATAATCCCATTCAAACAAATCTAACCTTCTGCAAATTCAATTTTCCTTATACAGGAAAACAGCAAGAAAACAGGTACGCACATTCTAAAGCGCTGTGCATAATTATAAAAATTTTAATCACATCAATGTATTCTCTCTGTCAAAGTCTAACTCCTGACTCAAGTAAAAAGCACCATTTGGTCTCAGTGTAGCTAGAGGACGCTGAACAAATGAAAGGCAGGATTAAAACTTCACTTCTGAGCTGATCAGTAGGCACAACAAAAACGTAATGCAAAACAAAAAGCAAGTAATACAGTGTTTGATCTGTGGAGTTACACTCACGGTGCCAGAAAACTTTAACATTATGGATTCAAAATAGCATTAACTCAGCCCACTACACATTGTGGATAACTAATGGTATGTTTTTACAACTGTTTGTAATGTACATGTCAGATGGCCCTTCTTGTGAGTCACTCTATAACCACAAAACTATGCTGAAATGTTAACTTTTTTCTCCCCCATCCCATTTAAGTTTGATGTAAAAATGTCTTTGCCGGTCCCTCTTTCCAAACATGAATCTTCAAAACATCTTGCCGATATTAACTTCATGCAAACCTCATAGACAAGAATTAGGCTCACTCTTATTTAAAAAAAAAAAAACTAGAAATTTATCATGCTTTTGCTTTTTCTAATCAAAGTAGGGAACTTGTGTAAAAAATAGAAAAAAGCCTCCAAACCCTTGAAAATTAAAAAAAGTGAGTAACTTTTACCTTCATATTCTCATTTCAGTATTTTTTACTAAAAACTATTGTCAGTTAAAAAAAAATATTGCTTAG
Source organism: Coracias cyanogaster (assembly GCA_033124195.1). Lineage (NCBI taxonomy): Eukaryota > Metazoa > Chordata > Aves > Coraciiformes > Coraciidae > Coracias > Coracias cyanogaster. Next base: position 51,918 of record JAVSBS010007098.1, on the reverse strand, counting down.
CTTCCTGCCAAAAAGATCCCTTAAAAAAAAGAAAGAAAGAAAGAAAAAAAAAACCCTTAATCTTTCTGCTAATCCACCAGATCAGTTCAGCATAGACACGTTTTAAAGAGGCAAAGACTACTGAAGCCACAATTGTCTTCCCTAACCAGGTCCTTGCTACTCTGATTACCTCTATTCCTAATAGTAAACCTGAAGTTTTCAAAGATTCACACACACAAACACTATCCCCCACTCCCTTTTAGATTTTAAAGTCTTTAAAAGCCTCTCTAGAGCCTGGGATCTCAGAGGATACAACCCCCCAAGTGATGTCTGCACACACCAAACATCTGGAAAGTGCATTTAAAAATGGAAGTCCAACACCATGAACGGATAAGATGGGTGGGCTGTAAAAGAGAAGACAAAACAAAGCAAGGACACACGTGAAAGGCTTGAAAAAATTTTGAACTTTTTGTACTACAGAAGTGTTTGGCTTTGTAGTGGGTCTGGCTCAGCTGGTTTTCCACATACCAGCAGGGTTTTGTGCTGGGAGTGAGAAGGGTGTTGATAACACCCCCGTGTTGTGACTGCGGCTGAGCAGGGCTCACACAGCACCAGGGCTCTTCCCAACATTGTCCCCAGTGGGATGGGGTGGGCAAGATCTTGGGAGGGGACACAACCGGGACAGCTGACCTGAACTGACCAAAGGGAATATTCCAGACCACATGACGTCAGCTCAGCTATAAAGCTAGGGAGAAAGAGGAGGAGGGGGGGTCATTCCGTTGTCCTCCAGAGCAACCACTACCTGTCTTGGAGCCCTGCTTCCCAGGGAGTGGCCAACCATCGCCTGCTGATGGGAAGTAGAGAATAAATCTTTGTTTTCCTTTGCTTCTGCACGTGGATTTGCTTGGCTTTGCTGCTGT